>CABFOW010008651.1:689-17102 GCA_902141385.1 Timema californicum | reverse complement strand
TCCTAGACCGCCAGGTCACCCCGATCGCTATTAGATATTGTTTTATTTCAACCCCATTTTATTTACTTAGAAAAATCGATATACCCCATGTTATTAATTAATAATACTACTTTCACAATTTAACTGGATTATTTTCATAGTAATTATTTTAATCTATATAAAAATATGATAGTCACTGGTCGGTCGTGTGTTTATTCAACTTATTGATGTTAATATATCAGCAGTTACTGAGAATTAAAAAAAAAATAGTTCAAAGGATAACTAATCTTCGTGTTCCTATAATTACCATAAATTCCTAATTTGTTTTCTTCTACACTTAACTATCATTGAGGGATATAAAAATCAAATTTTCAAAAATAAGAACAACATAAATTCAATAACAAGAAATTTTATCAATATTTTTTGAACTATACTATTTAGGAAAAAGAAACTTTAGCCGTAGTAGGACACTGGAAATAAGTAACTTTTATAACACCTGTTTCGGTGGCTCCATGGTCTAAACTATAAGTTGTGTTAGAATAGACTAACGATGACAGGGGGATCGGAGTTTGAATCCCGTTTAGGTGTACTGAGAGTTGTTTATAAAAAATTGTTTTACGCTATCCATAAACTCAAATGAGGGTAAACTTCATCTATATTAAACCTTTCTCATTTCTAGTTCACTTAATAGACTAACGATGACAGGGGGATCGGAGTTTGAATACCGTTTAGGTGTACTGAGAGTGGTTTATAAAAAAAATGTTTTTCGCTATCCATAAACTCAAATGAGGGTACACTTCATCTATATTAAACCTTTCTCATTTCTAGTTCACTAGCATAATTCGTACGTATGTGTACAACCCGAATAGGTAGTAAGACGTGGTGCCAAAAAAAACACTTATAAATTAAATTTTTCTTTTATAGTCATCAATGATAATGTTTTAATGCATTATTGGTGTCATTATTTCATTGATGATAATATCTATCAAACGTTACAGTTTTAGTTCACATTACTTTATGCATAAATATATTAAAATTGTTTAATGACTTTTGTACTGTTGTAATTTTCAAAAAACTTCCTTCCTATTTAAACTAGACTATACAAAGATTATGAATTTATGTGTGAAGTAACCAGGGCGTGGCTAATAGGCCCCAAAACAACACAAAATCTCAATATGAACATCTTCTATGATTCCCAAAATAAGGCCTTTCAAGGTTCTGCTGGAATTGTTAATGATTGATACAGCCCTTTTAATGTAGCTGCAGCCCTGCCTGTGTACCAGCAGTGATACATCACTTACAGGAGGTGCTTGAACTGTCCATCTAAGGCCTTGATGCAAGTATAGATATAACACATCATTGATTGACAAGTTCAAGCACCACAAGAGTGCCAGGGATCTGCTGGTCGCCTTGTTCCGTACGATGGAAAAGCATTACAATGTCAGTAACGGGTGCTGTGTAAGCGATGACCTCGAGTTGACCCTACGCATAATAGTTCGATGAATTTATACCAGGGTAGAGTCCAGGCCTACATGGCCTATATATATACACTTTCACGGGAACCACTCATGCCTGTCCCATATACTGACATGTGGTGGTGCCCCATCGTGCACGAACCACATCAGGCGTACCAAATCAAATGGGGTATCTTCGAGTAATACACCTAGCTATTGTCACATACAGTTACAATAAGATTGGCCTGTCAAGTATCCAGGTAACTCCAAGTGCCTAGATAAGTTGCCACCAACAACGGTTCCTGTCCAGACCTTAATACTAAATGGTTGCTGATGGTGTAAATGCGTAGTGGTGTGTGGCAGTACGGTGATGGGTGTTGTGGATTCACGGCAGACCAGTGATGGGTGTTGTGGAAATTGAAGAAGCCATCCCGTTTGAAGTGCACCTCATCACAGATGCTACCAAGTACCTGTTGCGATCAAACATGTGTATAAACCATGTACAAAGCACTCATGGTAGGAAGTGAATGTCAGCAAGATCTTGCACTCTCTGAATATGATACGGGTGAGGCAGTTGTTCCTGTAAAATTTTCCCAAACACATTTAACGCTACATGCCTTCTGTTGCCGCTATCCGTCGGGTTTAGTCACCGGGATATTCATCAACATGCGTGAGAGCACGCTCCTCTAAAGCCACACCACGTGTTCTGTGGGGCCAATCAGCGGTGCCCAATACGTTCAGTCTCAGTCGGTAGTCTTTTCTCTGGAACGTCTTCCATTTTTCCAGAGGACGATTCGGAAAGCTTTCCACGTACATATATCTCACTGTCATCACATTAAATCTGGCAAGCACGTATATTAGATGCGTGTCCACCATTTCTCGATTGGAATAAGCCTCTATGATCACAGTGCTTTGTGAAGAAACACACGGGACTGACTTCAGCTAGAAATGTGTCGACAGGGAAATGGGCCTAACAACGCACACTCCACGCTCGTATCTACAACACTCTGTACACAAACATGTGTACTGATTACCAACAGTAGTAACAGTGAGATGGGCCAATAGTTCATGACGATCGAACAGAGGACATACTTGTACTTATGTTATCTTAACTTTATGCGTATTGTTTTGGGATATACTTTCCACATCCCAGTTACTTCCCACAAAAATATTTACACCCACTATAGATAGAGCAATTTGGACGATCTTTAAAGAAACTGGCCTCAAGAGGAAACCTAGTGAAGTTTGTAAATATGTTAAAAAATAATCGTATCTTTTCCACCATTCCTTGAAATTATTGTGAACGTTTCCACTAAACCGTTTGTAATAGCAAATGAGTGTATACTAATTATGCTTTACCAGTCATGTTTTGTTATGTTATTGAAATAATGTTTCCTTTAATCCCTATCATGCTGTCTTTCTCGGTATTAAATATATAAGTTCATCCAGGTGTTTTGGGATGGATGGAATCCCAAAATTAATTTTTTAAGGGTTTATAATATTTAGATTTCATCTTAGCATATATTTTAAACATTAACATGTACAATGGAACTTTACCTGCAGCATTGAAATAATTTATATTTATACTCATACATTAAAAAGAGACTAAAATCAATATTTGTAATCTTCAATCTATTTCTCTACTAAATATTATCTATAGAGTATAAGAAAAAAATAACACATCTACGTATAGATCAAAACTTGAAAAAAATAAACCATATGAAAATCAACATGGTTTTATGTCCACTAAATATAGTTTTACTAGATAGCTTAGTAGAAATTCCAAAATATGCTTCCCTTCAATTCCCTACTATATATAATACTGATTCCATTTATTTTTATCAGACTAAAACTTTTTATATGAATCAGAAAAGCAGACTCTATTCTCTTCTCAACAATAAATGATTTTGACTTATAACCAAAGAAAAATAGATTCAGCAGTTATTAAAACATATTAAAATATTTCATTTGCCTTCAAGTAAGATAAAATCACCTCCAACTCTTTCTTAGCACATTGTGGTATAACTCAAGTGTCAAATTCAGATACATCTCTTTCTTTCTATTTTGTTTATTGACGGCACCGGTAAGAATATTCAACTAATGCTATCAAACTATTAAAAAACACAAATTTACCTGAGGTATTGAAGAAAATTGTGTTTTACAATGGCCAATAGTTGAAAATGGAATGTCTACAATAAGACAAAAATTAGAACCACAGATTTCACTAGATATACTAGCCTTAATTTTTTTTATTTATAAACTTGACAATGACTATATAGAACGTTGCTTTTATATTAATTATCTTAAGCGTTATCTTAGGTAATAGCTTTACTTACTTATCATGCTGATCATATAATTCCTCTCACACTAGCTTTAATAATTATATTGCTTTCTCATTCTCTAAAGTTGACTGTTTATAAGTTTGTACCTTAGCTTTGGTCAGATCCAAGTTCGAATATGCCAGTGTTGCTTAAAGTTCCATTCCCTTAATTGACTCTCTCAAATTAGAAAGTGTTCAACGTGAATATTTTTCTGGGTTAGTTATCTCTTTTATTGTTTTTTCTCTTTACTATACTTTAGTTCAAAAAATTATTAATTTTTGAATATTTTCTATTCAATGTTTTACTATTCATTTGGTAATTCATAAATTATTCTGTGGCTTTCAGTGCTAGCCTATTATAGCTCTTGGTTATGTGTTAGTTATGCAATAGATAGTACAGCAATTTGCAATTATGGATACAAGTAGTATTTAATTAATGTCAATATACTTATCTAGTTGGGTTCATAAACCATTCTTAGGATACCACATCTAAAGAGTCACATTTTATAACATTTTAAAAGTGTATAGCTCTTGAGGATGCTAAGTAACCACTTGTTTCATTCATATTCTAATAAACAGCATGAATCATATTTGTATTCAAGATATTCTTTCTAATACTAATAAATAGATTAACACGACACACCTCAATACTTTCTAGCTTCTTCACCTAAAAATAGAGGCACGGTTTACAGCAGCAAAGCTATATCAAGCTATGATATCAAAAATTCAGAAGACATTTTTAGTATGTGTTATTTTACGGGTGACCTGGCGGTCTAGGGGTAAGGCCTGTGCTGGCAGCAGGGGTTCAATACTCAGTCCCGGCACAGATTTATCCGATTACCAAACCCTTCCTTCACCTCTGACAAGACATCTTGTGAATGTGGGGAATGCCAGGCCTCCACCGTGGTTCGGATTCCACGTTAAACTGTAGGTCCTTCATTTCATCTAACAATCACCCTACCATTACACATTAGCGTAAGAGCGTATAACCCGAGCCGGTAGTAAGACGCGGTGCTAATAATAATGTTATTTTACAGTAAAAACTATCTATGGCAATACAAAAACAACGATGGCAATATAAATTAAAGTAAATTCACTATTTGAAACAACATAGTATCCAGCTCATGTTTATACCAACAAAGAAAATATGCAAAAATGTACGTATTCCGTAGATAAAGCAAAATTTGCCTAATGCATAGATAAGGGTCTAAGGTCAGTAATAGAATAGGTGAAATGAATTAACTACATAAAAATAATCAAATAATAGCATCACATTTGAGCAAATTGCATAAAAAAATGAAATTATTATAAAAGCGCACACACAAAAACTGCTTTTAAACATACCATTTAAATGATCATAATAGTGGTGATCAAATGTTACAAAATAATAAAAAATTACATTAAACAATAGTTATTTCTGCCTTTATTACTATGATAAAAACCGTATAATCCCGTTTTACTTTCTTATCCGGACAAAGCTTTCGAATTTGATTTGACGAACAATTTAGTAATGGTAAAACCAATTAGCATTAATAATTAAAATAATTGTTATTCATGCTAGCGTTTATAATTTAAACAAAATAGGTTTGATTCTTTGAATTTAATATTTAATTATAGAAACAATTTTTTTTAAATTGATTGACCATAGCTCGATAAACGTGATCATCCATTTATTATTTCATAATAGTATTGAATAGGAGAGTTAATATAAATTTAACATTAAAACGCCATGCTTATGAAATGAAAACTAATTTAAGCCACCCTTGAATTCCACTGCCATAAAACGTATTGATTTGCGTAATGTGCTTAATAATTTGCTAGGTTGGTTTTAATTTCCATTTTAAAACAAATATACGAGACATTTTGTTCGAACGAATAAAATTATGATACAGTAATTACGTTTTCATTTACACACTTTATTCGATCTCGATGGCTTTGGGCCAATTTGCTCGCCTTAGTACAAGATATTTGTGAGTTCAAAACCAACTGGCGTCGATAGATTTTTCTTGAGTGATAAAAATCCGTAGCACAACTTATTTGGAGTGGAAGTAAATCCGTCGGTCCTATGTCGATAGTGGCATGCAAAAAAATAAATAAAACAACCTTGGAAGGTATCTGAGAATACCTTTCCATTGAAAAATTGGTAGGTCATTTCTCTCTCGCTCATAGACATTCTGGTATACTGAAATAACCAGTTGGTTCAAAAAGTGTAAATATATATTATTTTTAGCTTGTACATTTTAATACAAGAGCTCTTCATCCGTTTAATCTACGGGTTTAACTTAGGATGGAAGTTTAGAGCTAGAGAAACCACATTTGCGTGGAGGAGGGAGGGGGAAACCACTATGATGTATCATTTCTAGGAAACCTTGCTGAGATTTGAACCGCAACCCCCCTCAGTAGACATGTGACCAATGGTTCGGTTGATAATACTCGTACTACCGACTAGAATGATTGGCCTAAAGTCTAGATCAAAATGGTTTGATTCCCACTGAAACTGTCAAATATATTAAGTAAATATACATATATATAAAATATATATATATACATACACACATATATATACACACACATACACACACACATATATATACTAGCTTGTATTTCTAACCATCCAATAAATTTCTTGACCTTAACGTAGGGGTTGAATATAGTCACTTGCCTTCGGGGTGGTGGTAGCTGACAGCAATAGTTATAAGATCTACTTTAATGTATTTATTCGCCAAACCATTTGATCTACAAAACAATATTATTGAGTAGGTTTCACTTTTAGAAGTCAAAACTTGCCAAACAAACAATTAGTTTAGCAGTCAAATGCCACTACTACTACTACATCTTCTACTACTACTACTACATCTTCTACTACTACTACTACTACCACCACCACCACCTCTACTTCTTCTACTACTACTACTACTACTACTACTACTACTACTACTACTACCACCACCACCACTACTTCTACTACTACTACTACATCTTCTACTACTACTACTACTACATCTTCTACTACTACTACTACCACCACCACCACCACCTCTACTTCTTCTACTACTACTACTACTACTACTACTACTACCACCACCACCACCACCACCTCTACTTCTTCTACTACTACATCTTCTACTACTACTACTACTACTACTACATCTTCTACTACTACTACTACTACTACTACATCTTCTACTACTACTACATCTTCTACTACTACTACTACTACTACATCTTCTACTACTACTACTACATCTTCTACTACTACTACTACTACATCTTCTACTACTACTACTACTACTACATCTTCTACTACTACTACTACTACATCTTCTACTACTACTACTACTACTACTACTACTACTACATCTTCTACTACTACTACTACTACTACTACTACTACATCTTCTACTACTACTACTACTACTTCTTCTACTACTACTACTTCTTCTACTACTACCACTACTACTACTACCACTACTACTACTACTACTACTACCACTACTACTACCACTACCACTACTACTACTACCACTACTACTACTACTACTACTACTACTACTACTACTTTAGATTATACTTATTGATTTAGGTTAGTATTTAACTTGTAAGTAATGGATCTAAGATAAAGTCATGACCCTTAAAAGATTGAAATGTTAAATTTTTGGGTTATTTCAATTAAATTTTGTTACAGTTATATGCAGGTAAAGTGCTGTAACGTTCAGATCAATTAATATAAATGTAACACTTTATTATTTGTGTAACCCTCATCCAACCCAGATGTAGTGAGGTAAAGGGCTTACAACGTTTTACTTCCGGAAGTTTCGTGTATAGTCTTAATGGTATGCCACATCCATTGAGGCTTACATATTTTTACCTCCATGCTACTTGTTAAATCAACTGTTTACTGACAGTTACGGGACTTAATAACGTCACTGTTTTACGTTTAAGATATCAGAGTGTTTCTTTGTTAAGAGATCTGAGTGCTCCTAAAGTTGAAGTATTCTGTATTTATTTCATTAAAAAGAATGGTCAAATTATCAATTCAGTCAGTGAACCATGAAAATGTACGAGGTGTGGATGGCTCAGAAGGTAGTATAAATAATTATATAGTGCAAATATTTCACTCCAGTGGTCCAGTGAATGTGGCTATTTTTCAAAATCAAAGCACTCAGTAAATAGGAAAATAGTATAATTATTATTGTTGATGAAAAGTGTGCAGATCTTTTATATGGATATTTTCTAGGTGAATACAATGCTGGGACTAGTAATATTTTGAACACAATTTTAGATTTAAATGAACATAATACACACAACTCTAAAACACAAGAACTCAATGATTTTGCCTATAAACAAATTTTTACAAATAATGAAAATGAAAATGTATCCTGCAGTACTGGATACGTCATTGTTGAAAATGCTACCATATCTAATGATTAATAAAGAGAGTATATAAAATCTATCAACCATCGATGAAAATGAAATAGAAGATGATACTGTTGCTGGAAAATGAAAACGAAATAAAAAATGTGTTTAAGGCTTGTATTAAAAAGAAAAATAAGCAAAATGGGGAGACTTTCATAAGTAAAACTAATAAAATCATGCCATCTAAAAATTTACATCCATATTAACCTGGCCATGGGAAGTGTCAGAAAAACTGTACAAAAAATGTAGGTGATGAGAAACAACAAATTTTTGAATTGTTATACAAATTAAATTTTTAAGGTAAAGAGAGTTTTTTACTATCTTGAATGGAAGAAAATTAAAAGAAAAGCGTATACAGAAATAACAGTGAAAGTAAGGTTTTCCAGCAATTTTTAATAAAATCACATCAGTCAAGAGATTCTACAGTATTCATTTGAAAACTAAACGGAAATACACATCTAAAGTAGGTATGGGGATATGAGGGATAGGAAAGAGACTCAGAATAAGACTTCTCAGGAAAAAGGGGAAGTTGTTTAAACATTTTCTTTATAAAATCCCTTCCAGCTGTGCCCTCACACTTTTAACACTAAGGTGCAAATAAAATTTATTTAACAGCGCAGTTTAAACATTGGGCAATATATACAGATGTAACATTAGCTTATACTGATAATGTCACAATGTTACTACCCACCCTAAATAAGCCTATACAAATATACATCGTGCAATATAAATACTAGCAAAACTAGCTAGTATAATAAAATACTACCACCCCGAATAAACTTATACTAATAGACATCCAGCATTAATAAATATCACAATTTTACTATATCTAATATATGTGCTGTACTCACACATTGTATACTCTTGCCTAGCACAACCTGTTTGCACCAAATAATGTAACAATACAATCTTCGTATTGTACAATTACTACCCCACCCAACCTGATATTACACGTTCAGTCGCTTAAAGCATACTACCCGCTCCCCAAAAAAACCTCGACGTATCCTACAATAGTAAACTTCACTATTGTAGCCCAAGGTAGACCCAACAATCATACATCAAATTAGCGTTCTTAAATATTCATTATCAACTGTCTACTTAATAAACTGTTCCTCACATACCTTCTGATCTTCAAGCTAGCCTCGCTACGATGCTACCAAGTCAAAACCGCCAATGTAGAAGCGTGGGGCGACAACGACTTGAGAAGTTCGTATTCGACGATCTACCCGGCCCGAGAATAATGTTAACACTGGACGATGTTTTCCAAGAGTCCAGGCGCCAAATCAACAAACCCTGTACTGCCCCCTTTCGGAGGGATAAGGAAACCCTCGCCGGACATCGGATGTTTCTACATCGGTCAAAGAGATGGACTATGAAAAATCGTAAACAACTGCATTGCGACTATAGACATCCAATCAGCGACCAGGAAAACTTGTGAAACTACACCATGATGACGAAATGATCTGTTACTGCGTGTTTGACTAGTATGTGTAAACCCCCTTTTTTTTCTTGTTTTCTAGACTCAATATATAGGGGAATGTAAATTGTATTATATAGAGCATTATGAAAGAACGTTTGGGATAGAGCAGACGATATATCTTGGTCATGGATGAGGGATCGGAGAAAACTTTACGTTTGATATAATTTAATTTATGTTTGTAAAACAGACTTTTTTATTGGGGTCATGGATGAGGGACCAATGGAGTAATTTGTTAAATGTTTGAGTCAACGCCATGGGGAAATCGCGTCTGACATTATATATTTTATTTTATATAGCTAACTTTGTTTTGGGGTCATTTAGATCAAACTTTTAATGCAAATAGTTAAATCATTGAATTAACGTAAATGGAGATATTTCGTTCGATATGTCAATTTAATATGTATAGCTAACTTTGTATTAGCGTCTTGTGAGATAGACCTGTTTTCTCTTAATTGGAAATAGCCATAACCCAAGCAGTGTAATGGAGAAGTTACGTATCATATAACTGTCCGGGGTGTTCGAGAACACATATAGATTTTATGGAAATATCTAGAATGTTTTTGTTAGTTATTATCTTACTGTTCTATAACCATTTGGCGTAACATTTCTAGTTTAAAGTAAACTGTTATGTGGCAGCGCAACTTCTTGCGTTTGATTCTCTATTTCATGGATTACATCCATGAATTATCCTTGTGACTAATGTAAACTTTGAATTGAAGTAATTAGAAGGACACGAGATGTCACACAGTATTCTTGTTCAGTAATTCCGTTTCTCTTATTCATGGGCAGCAATCGGCCTATTTATATTTATATCCATTTTTATGTAACAATTTATGAAAGACCTTAAGTCCTGTTTTTGTGAATGTACAGCGTATGATGCAATGTTTTCTTTTATAGTAGTAGCTATTGGAAGTTTTTGAATTAAGGCCAACACTTTTCATTGTTTGTTTTCTGCTTTGATCAAATTAAAGTATTCTATATATAAAACACTGCTCTTTTATCTGTTGTCATTTATAAATTTACGTTACATCCTTCCTATCCTGTAGTTTTAGGGGCCTTACCTATTGGATCGGCGGAGGGTGTAATAATCATAAAAAGAAGATAACTCCTAACAAGCTTGAATGATGCAACAACATAATGTTCCAATAGAGAGTCCACAAATGCTCTGATTGGCCCGGATGAGCTACAGGAGGACCACTCATATTCTTGAACTGAGACTAACCACCTGTTTGGCATACGTGACCGAATGTACTTATTTAGAGTCTGTAGCCACTCACTATTTGTCTGGTGTACGTGTCTTGGGAACAATTCAAGTGGAACTACAAGAAACCAAGAGACTGGTGGATGTGACTTATGAGACGTAGCCTATCGACCAGCTGCTTGGCGCGTGACGTTATACTAGAAATAATAATAATAATACACATAATAAGGAACCCCCACCTCATTACCCATCAACTAGACCTATATAACGAGGGAACTCAGAAAATATGGTTGACTATTACATGCAACACTAGTAATTAAAATTTTAAATATATATATCTGATTCGATATTTAAATTTAAATTTTGACCCTAAGTTTGCTTGTCTGAATTAACTGTGGGGAATCAGATGATTTGTAAATCATTTAAGAAAGGTTCTTTAATATTATATATTATAATATTAACCATTTAGTGCATTTATTTAGTCTCTTCCAGACTAGTTAATAAAACCTTGAGAAACGGAAATACACTGTCAAACGTACTGCGCAAATGCAGACTCAGCCATTATTTTTTTTCACCGACACAATTCAGTTTGACTTGTAAGGCCATGTAATTTGTTGTTTTACCTCTGTTTATTTCAATGAATAAATAATAAATATTTCTTTAACTTGCAAATGTTTTACTTTTTGTTGTAATCATTTTCTTAGATTCCATCCACCGTTTTTTTTAGCCTATTGTGGCCGTAGTTATTAAAAGAATTGGCCAGCACACAGAATATATGCTAATGATTCTAAAGAAATAAAAAATTAGATCTAGTTAAGGAATATGTATTCTTAAAAATAAATAATAATAATAAAAATAAATAATAATAAATATTTTAATATTGGTATGCACTGCCCGAAGAAAGACAAATATTTAAAATGTAAAAGTTTCAAAAAGAGAGAAAATGACACTTCTGACTCTGATCATGAAAAGCATTTATCCCAAAAAAAGTTTAAACAAAAACTTTTAGGAGGACCAAACACATGCTAACATGTTGAAACATTTGTGTGTGTATCCTTTGATCTTAAGAAGATACTAAACACCCCATTTGGACAGAAAAATATGTTTTTGTACAATATTTGTAAATATTCTCCTTATAATTTTACTCTGGATGAGATTGTAACTATATATGGATTTTGCTACTTATGAGAAAGTGATGGGCAAAGGGTGTAAATGAAGTTTATAGTATTGTTTAAATGTACCTGGCAATAGCTAATAATAGACACAAAATGAAGAATTTTGCTTTATATTGTGATAGCTGTCCAGGACCAATTAATAATCGACAGTTTTGGGCTATGTTATATTATTTTCTAAGACAATAGGAAAGTGTAGATCAAACTACATTTAATTACCTCATTCTCGGACATCCTTAAATGCCCGTGGATTCAATGCATATGTGTATTGAGTCAAGTGATGGGAACAAAATTATTTGGGCTCCATCTGAATGGGCAACCCAAATTACCAATTGTATGATATCACCAAACCCTCACAATGTTGATGTCCTTTCTTAAAGTTCATTTTTTAACTGGAAAGAATACAAAAAATCAGTTTTACCGGATTAAAAAACTGCAAGTGGAGAAGGTGCAAACATCAAAATACGTGAAATTTGTAGACTAGTACCTTGTAGGTTAGTACCTTTTGCAAGGACAACGATGTTCTAGAAATTTATGATACTTTTGATGAATCAAACATGCCAACATTTAAAGTTTCAGGAGGAAAAAAAGACAGTCTGGTGAAGATTTTAGACCTAAATATTAATATTTAAACCATTACTCCATTTTAGTTGCAACGTGCAAAATACAAAGATTTTTGTAAATTGTTTTTAAAAGGAGAGATCCCAAATCGCTACCATCATGAATACAGGACTCTTCCAAAGCAAAATAACATTCAAGATTGTTTGAATGAGAGAGATGAATACGGTGGAGTGTATTAAATTTAATTCTTTTGTTTCCTTTGCATTCAAGATATTCAGTTATTATATTTAATTATTATTTGAGTCATTTAATCCATTTCCCCCATTTTGTAAGATACAGTTAATTCGTGACCTATGTGAGCCTTTGTTTTTGAAGTGTTTCTTCTTCTTTTTATAGCTTAATTCATAATATTCCCTTCAAGGATATGCCAGACAAGTGCAAGGGAGTGATCTACACTGCCTATTACCTACTTATACTGACGCATTCTGCAGAAACGTGGGTAATGGAGGAACACGATAAAAGCAGAATGCATGCGAGAGAAATGAGTTTTCTTAGAAGCAGGAGGGGTGTGACAAAATTTGACGGGATGAGGAATGAGAGAGTAAGAGGAATAGTAAAGGAAGAGTCAGTCCAGGACAGGATAAAGAAGGCACGACTAAAAGTGGTATGTCCATGTGAGAGGAATGGAACAGGAAATGATTTCCAAGAGAATGTTGGATATGTAGGTGGGGGGTTAGGAACCCGAGAGGAAGACCAAGGGACAGAGATGACTGAAGGAAGTAATGATGAGTGTGGAGGCAAGAGGCGAGGACTGGGCCAGGGTGGAGGGAGAGAGGTGGTGGGAGGAGAGAAGGTGGTGGCGAGGTTTCTATTTCAAACAGACCTGGCCAGTGGCTGGAAGCTGTTCATGATGATGATAATGATCATTATTATTCTAAATATTGACATTTTTAAAGTTTACTTATTATTATAAATTGTATAATATTTCTCTTCAATGTGTGTCATACTGTAGACGTATCATAATAAAAAAGATTAAAACAATAATAATAATAATAATAATTTATTAAGGCGTGTTAAAAAAAGTTGATGAGGCAAACAATTTTCTTTTGCTTACTGAGCTCTCCGAGGTGAAACGCTGCTACAGCCCTTAAATTCTAAGGTTTCTCCTGTATATTTAATAATAATATTACCCCCCATGTTAATTATTTTAACCATAAAAATAACCTAAAATGAAATATATCATATAAACATAATCAGTTACTCATATATACAATGTTCTGGAAGAAAGCAAAATTTTTGCTCTCCTGTGTACGAGGGCTACATACAACCTTTTACCCTAGAACAGTAGATATTATGTGTGTATTCAGAAAATAATCTTAATGCCAGGAGCACGGTCAACTTAATGTTCCCTTAGTGTTAACATAACGTTACGTGACGTGGATATTCTCGTCTTGTTTTTAAATGGAAGACATCACTAAGTAGTTTAATTAACGTGAACTTAGCGTTCCCTTAGCTTAGGAGCCGTCCAGGGATAACCTTCACTTTTCATGGACGTTAAGTAAAGAGTAGGCCTACCACTGTTGTACTTGCATGCTCGTTAGCTTTAAATGCTTGAATTTCTTTTGAGTGCTTTTTTTTCTCTCCCAAACAGTCCAAATTCAGTGTCTGTTTTATTCGAGTTGTTACGTAATGTTTCGTTGAATCCTGATTATACACTAGTTTCTTTACATTAAGTAAATTATGCATGCACTTTAAGTGAATGTTACGTTACGTGAACGTTAAGTATATTGTGATTCCAGCATAAGTACCCAAGTGAAATAATAATAAAAAAAACACAGACAGTTTGGTCCTCCTATTATTTTTACGTGCATTGCTTAATAGCACCAGCTCGGTTTATCTGTATATTCGGTCTAGGGTTAAGGTGTCAGACTTCTTTGCTGGCGGCCGGGGTTCAATCCTCGGTCCCGGCAAAGATTTATCTGATTACCAAACCCTTCCTTCACCTCTGACAAGACATCTTGTGAATGTGGGGAATGCCAGGCCTCCACCGTGGTTCGGATTCCACGTTAAACTGTAGGTCCTCCATTTCATCTCACAATCACCCTACCATTGCACATTAGCGTAAGTGCGTATAACCCGAACGGGTAGTAAGACGCGGTGCTAATAATAATAATAATAATAATAATAATAATAATAATAATAATAATATCTGTATATTTACATTAATGGGGCAGGGATGAGGAAAGTAAAAATCTAAAAGTGGCATGCCCAAATTTGCACAAAGGGAGAGTTGGACACCATTTTAAAAAATACGACCCAATACAACTCCCCAAGATTCGAACCTCATCTTACACGTCACCGACAAACTGGAGAGTCGAGATGACACCAATGCGGGTGACACTTCTTACTGTCGTTGCTCTACGCTTGCCACGGCTTGCCTTCCTATCACTCCCCCTACCCCCTCTTTGTGTCATTTTAAGAGGGCCCGTGATGGATACTATGTGTGTTCCATGCCAACAGTCGTGATAAAATGCCCCATTTATCGTGGCCGCGTGACGAGGCAGAGGCAGTGCGTAGTGGTCTAGCTAAGTGGCGCGATTTTTACCCCCTTCCCCCCTTCTCTTGTCAACCCCTTTATTCTACATTCTCCAGCAGCTAGCTCGATGTTTAGGTTGGACGTTGATGACCTGGTCTTGTTTTATTCAGAAGGGCTGAACTGCGGGGTTAAAGTTTTGCTTTTGACAAACTCATAAAATATAGACAGTATTTTTTTAAAAATATTAAATCGTTGAAACAAATATTGCTTGAACAGAAGCGTTCTTACTGATCTTTTACTTACCCACATGAATGATATTTCTTAATCATAGTTATATATGCTTTCTCCAGGCAAGTATATAATAACATATGCTTTTTTTGAACTGCTTCTTATAACCCATCCACTCTATATGAATTTAATTACGAACCATTTCGGTAGTCATATGGTCTAAGGCACTACTTTCACACGTAGCCTTGACTTCAAAAGACGGGGAGATTGAGGTTCGAATCTTGGTCGGGTGTACTGAGGATAACTTTTCCAAAATGACTTTTCAAGCTCTTTCTCTGTCCACGCAAACTTCCTAATCTACAAAACCATTAGCATAATTAATACATAAGGTATAGCCCGAACTGGTAGTAAGACGCGGTACTAAAAAAAATATATTCAAGGACGAGGAAGATAGAATTGGGAGGGAATGTACCCTTATTGGCGTTTAGGTGATGTAATTATCACTTGTCAAAAATGACGCTTCGTCAGCTTTGCATCGTATACTCCATTCACGGTAGGAATTACTCTCTGAAAGGTCTTTTTTCCTACCAATATCCTACTATATAATAAATTTCTGGTAGGGGAAAAGGCCTTTCAGAAAACAACTCCTACCGTGAACGGACTCTAGATGACCCACCCTTCTTCAGGTCTTCAAACATTAGTCTCACTTTCTACTCAAATCCGCAGCTCTTAGGAGCGTAGGGTGAATATCCTACTTACCTGTTCCTCCATCCCCACCCACCATCCCCCTATACACCTTGCTACACCCTTCACTTCATAGTTACCACCCCCGATACAACGCCCAGGGGACCGAGTACACGGATCTGTGTTTCCATGGCAACGACGCACTCAGACAGTTTATTGATTTGTCAATCAAAAGTAGCTCAAAATAAAACGGTGACGTCAAATAGGTGTTTCTAAATTATTTAAGTTACTGGGGAGGAGAGTGTCAATAGCTGCTATAAAACCCATCCCAACGAAAATTACCCGTTATAGGTACAGTGACCATAATTTTTTTTAGAAAAAA
>CABFOW010008650.1:0-17107 GCA_902141385.1 Timema californicum | reverse complement strand
ATTCAAAGGTTTAATGGTTTAAACTATGTGTTTAGTAGGAATTCATAATAGTGATTCAGGCGCTTTGTTAACCGTTTCAGAGAGACTCTTTAAGCTCTTTATTATTATATAAATGATTTTGTTTATTATTGGGTCTTTTCCAGAGTAATTCATGTAGTTAAATAAGTTACCTTGGGATTGTGAAATATATTCTCAAATGTACTGTGCAAGTGCAGTCTCTGCCTATTTATATACGTTTTTCAACACTCTTCAGTTTGCCTTGTAGGTCATGTGATTTTTTTTATTTTCCTCTGTTGATTTAACTTGAATAAATAATTCGATATTTTCTTAAACTCACAATTGTTCCTATTTTTTGTTATATTAATTTCCTTATAATTTCCGTCCACCTTCTTTTAGGCTATTGTGGCCTCTGGCTATTAGAATAGACAAGATTAAAGTTCGGATTACTGTTTTACTTATAACGCTGAAAAAAAATTCTGCAGTTGAATTTAGTAAAATCCTCTAGCGCTGCTACCTGTTTTGTTTATATGTGTATGTCAGTACTATTTGTGTACTTTAAATCTAATTTACAAATTTAATACACATTCCTGAACAACAGTAAACAAAATATATATTATTTAGCTACGTACCTATTTTAAGATAATCTATTATTATTATTAAATATATTAATATTTTACCTTGCAGCCTTCCCACTACGAATTTCAGCACTTATATAAATGCGATTTGAGACCAAATAACTTGCCATAGTGATTGGATCTATTTTAGGCAAGTTGCCCAATTGACCATGAGCAAATAACTGCTCCATAAAACGAGATGGTTTGAGATCATAACAGGTCTGACATTGAGATCCTTCCACGTCTTGTAAGTGACTGTCCAACTGCGCCATCTATCTAGAAACAATGATACACAGACCAAGCATGTCTAGAGGTTGCCATCTTTTTAAAGAAGAAGGAACTTCTTGGTGGAAGGAAAGGTCATTCAACTTTTTCCCAAATATTTTGTTTCCAACCCAAGCCAGAAATTACCTTTTGACTAGAGGGGTTTTATTCTGGTAAAATAATACAGGAGAGTCTCGGTTAAACGATATTAGCTTATCAAACATTTTATCTTATACAAAGTCCTTTAAAAAAAAAGCTGTTTGTTTTCTCCTGAGTGTACCGCAGCCACTTAGTTGCCTTGACTTTCACGCGCGTGTCGGTCATGTCTCGCCTTTCCTAACGGTCACTCAGTGCAGTTTGGTATTGTATGCGGATCGGCTTACTGTGTGTTATTGTGCAGTGTTTACGTGCACGTGTGTTTAAGTAAGTAACGTAGTTGTGTTTTGAAGCAGTTTTTACTGAAATTTACGCGAGTATGGTGACAAAAAGAAAGAAAGTTTTTGTATCGACGGAAGAAAAACTTGAGGCAATCAAGAGACTGGACAAAGGAGAGACGATGCAGAAGGTAGCTGACGATTATGGTGTCAGACGGGTAACATTAAGAGACTGGAAAAGGAAAAGATTATAAATAGAAAAATAGTGTTCCTCGAGAGTTACGGATGGTGCACTAAAAGAGAGAAAAACGATGAAAAAGTGTGACAATGAAAAGGTTAGCGGGGCTTTGTATGTTTGGTTTACACAGTTCAGAGTATGCCTACTTTAGGGTCTATTTTACAGCAAAAGGTGTTGCATTTTCAAAATTAATTTAATGAAGATGGCCCATATTGTACAGCAAGCGTTGGTTGGCTCAACAGATGGAAGAAACCTAATGGAATCCTACAGTTAAGAATTTGTAGTGAGAAACTGTCATCCAACTTTCAATAAATGGAGGCATTCAAGAAAACAATTTCAAGACGTTATTGAAACTGAAAGCCTAATGGGCGATCAAATATTTGGTTGTGATGAGTCAGGCCCTGATTACAAAATGTCACCTAGTAAGAGTCCCGCAGCCAGAACTGAAGCAGCAGCAGCCCCTGGCTATAAGCGTAGTAAAGAACGCCTGACAATTTTATCATGTAGCAATCTACAGCAAACAACAAAATGTACCTCGCAATGACTAGGAATTCAAAGAATCCAAGATCCTTTAAAACAATTTCAAAAAACGCTTTTCCTGTAAAATACTACAAACAAAAAAGTGCTTGGATGAGCAATTAAATTTCCAAAGATTGTTTTTTTTAGGAATTCGTTCACTCCACGGAGAAAGTTTCGAAAGAAAATAACCTCCCCAGAAAAGCAGTTTTGTAGCTAGACAACGCCCCGATATATCCTGATGCAGAGGAGCTTCAATATGGGGACATTAAAGCTATGTTTCTTCCACCTAATGTAACTGCCATATGCCAACCGATGGATCAGGGTGTTTTGGAAACGCTAAAAAGGAAATATGGCAGGAAGCTGCTGTCGACAATTATTGAAGGAATTGAAGAAGAGCAAGACATGATTGAAAAATTGAAATGCATCAGTGTAAAGGATGTTGCTTATCGGGTTACAAGGGCCTGGGCTGACATTAGGGTTCTAACAATTGCCAAATCTTGGAAGAAGCTGTGAGGCAAAGATGAAGATTAAATTATGGAATCGGAAAGCGCAGATGAAATCGAAGGAAGCATTCTACCCTTATTCCAATGTATCCCTGGATGTGAGGGTGCATCTTCGAAAGAAGTTGAAAGCTGGATGTACGAAGATGATCGGTATGAAATAACTGATGAGGAAATTATCGCTCTTGTCAAAAGCGATGGCAACGAAATTGATGATCAAGGCTCAACTGTTGAGCCTCTCAGAATCTTGCATAACGATGGAGTTAAGGCTCTAGAAACAGCCATAAAATACGTTGAACAACAAGAAGAATCCATGGGGATCGACATAATAATGCTGCAAATATGGCGAGACTGGGCAGCGAAGAAACGGGAACCGTCGGGAAAGCACACTAGTATTAGACTCTTTTTTTTAAATCATCTCAGGACTGAACGTTTTATGGATTAAACTTCTGACAATAATGTTACTTTAAGTTCATTTTATAGAATTCTATATTTATTTGCAGTCAATTTTTAACGTTAACTGCAATACAAATTTGGAGCTAAATTTGTAAATAAATTACTGTATAATGTTACCGTGTATTGAATTTTTTATGTTGATTTGTTGTAAAAAGTGATATTCAAGTGCTTAATTTGCACAATTATAATGTAGTTTGACGTTTAATAGACTTATTCTTAATTCCTTCCTATTATCCGACATGTTCGCTCATTCGACGTTCCACTGGCCCGTTTATGTTGGATAAGCGAATCTCTAATGGAAACTTAATTTATTTAAGTTTACTATTAAGGCCTAAGATGGACATTTCGTGTTTTGAAGGTTGGGAAACCAAAGCGGTAGGAACAGATTTATTTGATTGCAGAGAGATTGGTCTTCAACGTGTGTTGTTGACA
This sequence comes from Timema californicum, assembly GCA_902141385.1. Lineage (NCBI taxonomy): Eukaryota > Metazoa > Arthropoda > Insecta > Phasmatodea > Timematidae > Timema > Timema californicum. The sequence continues at coordinate 13,710 of CABFOW010008650.1, read as the reverse complement.
ACACGGACAGGCCACGCGGGAAAAGCCCAAGCTTGGGTTTGGAAAAGTGCTCAGTTATTCAGTAATATTATTGTCTCGTTGCTTGAACAAAGATGTTGTGTGGGTCGTTTACCGAGATCGCCCAACTATCCGCTTCCTGGCTCGATGTAAGTAATTCCTGGAAGTTTCTGCCCCGTGAAGACTTGAGGATTTCATCTCAGGTTGAGTACAGCCTAACAAGTAAGGGTAGAGCAATACTTTATTATATTTTCTCCCGCGGTAGTACCACTGAGTAACCAATCTTCAAGGACGGGGCTCCCTCGGCCGAATTTGTTCCCGGGCTGAAGTAGCTGACTTTATCTCCTCTAATCTGGGTGAACTTTTTCAGCCTAGAGAGTCCATCAGGGGCTAAGTCCTACCTACTTCCTTATCGGCTTGAACTATGGAAATAATTATCCCAGAGGACAATATCTCCCATTAGTATTCGATAAATGGTACTGGGCTACGATGGTACACTAAACAGCAATTCAACCTTTTTCACGCTAACGGACGAAAACTCTGGGAATGAACTGTGGGTTCGTGTTATAGCAAAGGTTTTGTAATATTTAGACAAATTTGATGGATTTTTGAACTACGATAATTTATTGAAGAGTGTTTAACTTTTATTGTAGCTGTTAGTTGGAGTTAGCTGTAGTGTGCTCGACCTTCCAGCACAGGCCTATGTCTAGGGACCAATTTGAAAAGACAAATTTCTAGTGTTGATAATAATTGTGTTTATATCTGGTAATTTACTATATGTGTTGATGTTGGGTCATAGTGTATATGTCATCACCATCCTAATCATCATCATCATAATCATCCTTATTTAGAAATGTCTTGAATACTAAGCTGTAAGCTAAAATAAATGCCAGTTTTACCTTTGATAAACTATGAAAATAAACTACATGTGGTTGATTTGGTGATATGTCAGTGTAAGGTAGTCTTTCCTCCCCTTACATAGAACCTCTTTACGTTTTTTATTTCTATTACTCCATAGCTCCATTTTACCCATGTTTAGATTTAGGATAGGTCCTCGTAGAGCAGAGTTGGGCTACACTGGTGGAAATAATATGGAAAATTAAGAGAGTTATTTCAGTCTAGAGCTTTCTGGATGAGTACTGATTGTTCCACGGGTTCTACGCTTGCTCCATGTTACCTTTCTTGCTATCCAACTCCACCGTCCTAGTGGTTTCCCTTCTACCAGTCTCTGAGATCATGTTATATAATTTAAGAGCTCTATATATGTATGTTTGGCATGTGTGACTTTCTCTGGGTACTACAGTTCCCTAGCTTTGGTACGCTAAGCGCTGTCTGTGGCAGGCAAATATCTCCGTTATTCTAAAACTCTCTTTCAGCTTAAAATTATTTTGATAAACCCCAAAACCTATCATTTGTGGATTTAGCTTATAATGTTAATTTTATTTTCGTAATTCTTGGGTCACTTCTGTGTGTTTTATTAAATTTTCCTTTTAAGATCACTATATAGCGTTTGTGAGTTTCATGTAAGCTTTATATTAAGGAGGTGCTATTTTAGCATGAGAATATTTTATAGTAATTGTCCAGTTTAAATCCAATATGTTGACTTGTACAAATTACTAATTAAATTCTTTATTTATGACTGCCATTTTGGGTGTTCAAAATACATTGTATTTATCTTGCTATTTATCGCCATTATTTTGGGCTTTAGAACTCTAAATAGTAAATCCATTAAACATCGCTGCCATGTCGAGTGTTTAGATAGAAACCAACTCTTTATTAATTTTATGAACAACAACTACCATGCTGGGCGTATGAAAATGGCTATATTCGTTATGACTTTTCTATAAAAATCTGTTCCTTTCCACTAATTACTTTGTGGTGTTTGTTTTTTGTGGTTATATTACTTCCTTTGAATGTTAAATAAAAATATGTTTGACTAAAACTCTTTTTCCTTTTGTTCCTATTTGGGGCTGTAAGAGTCAGGGTTTTTTTTACATTTATCAATTTTTGTTTACCCCAATATCTACTATTATAAAAAGGGGCGTGTTTCCCTCACCTTCCCTCTTACTCCTTCTCAGCACCAGTCCTTTTATTACTATTAACTAAAATTGATTCAAGCACCTAGCCTAATGTCCATATTCCTACCTTCTTCTTCCTCCTACTAGTTGGTCCGCCCCGGGTACTTTATTTCCCCGGTACTCCTCGCCGCCCCTCAGCCCCACTACCACCTGGGACCCAGTTCCAGAGGCGTGGCCCTCAATGGCGGCAATGAGCATCCCCCTATCCGCCACCTGGGGAGGCGCCCTACCGGAGATCTCGCTCCACCCATTTCTTCACGAAATCATGCCTATGGACTTAACCTAACTTAACTTAAACTAAAACATGCTTAATCTTCTATTTGTTAATCAACTTATTGTTATACAATACTATAACTTAACTATACTTAAAAATTATTATTCTTGCGGCTGCGCCATGTCCAAGATCCATCCTACCCAGCTTCCGCTAGGCCCCTAAGGGACCCCGACGGTCCGAAAGCCCCAGGCGCTCCCTCCCAAGGCGCAACCATTCCTTGGCGCATGGTTATTTGAGCTGAAGGGTCACTTCGCCCACCCATTGATGTTTACTCTGCACTCACTTCCTCAGCTGGAATTCGGCTCTCCCTGGTACGTCAGCAATTCCCACTGCTGGAATCCAGTGATAACCTACCTCAGCTGATCTCTGGATAGCCAGGAGACCCAGCCCAATCCCTCAAACCAGCCATCCTATTCCTTTAAAATTAAGAATTAAGCTCTATCCTCCCACCAAATCCTATCAAAATTTCCCTCTACATCCATCCCATCTTCGCTACTTGTCATTTCGCCCGTCTCCCTCATTGTCTTCTTCAAGTCATCAGCTTTCGGTGCTAGTCGTTCTTATCCTTAAGTCCTTCACGTACCTGGTCCTTTCTCTCTTCGATGTCTCGTCCGCTATCCGGTCCAGGAGACCCCACCTGTCCACATCTCTCACAATATGAAATATCGCCCCGGCCTGAAGAGGTATCTGCAGCTCCGCTCTCCCCACTACCGTGTGCTCACACCCCAAGACAACGTGTTCAGGCGTAGCCTCCCTCCCGCAGTCACACATCCTGTCGTCCGTCAACCCCAGTCTGAAAAGGGCTGCCCTATATGGCCCATGTCCAGTCAAGAAATGCACCAGCCTAGCAGAAGGCTCTAGGTGAACCATCTCCACTCGCTCCCTTACACTTGGAAAGATCCGGTAGGTCCTCCTACCCGTATCGCTCTCATCCCAATCTGAACGCCACTCATCCAGGAGAGCCTCCCGGATCTGCCTCACGGTCGTCACTCCTTCTCTTGTCAGTGCACCCACCTTCTCCAAGTCGCCCTTGTGTAACCAATACATTGCAGCCCTCTTCCTCACCTCCAAGTCCAGGGGCCAGATACCCAGCACCACGCACAACGAGTTGGTTGCTACTGTCTTATAGGCCCCAGAGAACCTGAGAAGAATACTCCTCTGCAGGCCTCTCAACCTTACCTTCTGCGCCACCCGCCTCAACCGATGCGCCCAGACACAAGCCCCATAGCCCACGATGGAGACCAACAATGCCTGGTGGTACACCCTTACACATTACATGGGTAAGTAACCGATGCGACCAGACACCAGCCCCATAGCCCACGATGGAGACCAACAATGCCTGGTGGTACACTCTTACACATTACATGGGTAAGTTGAACCTCCTTACGCCAATATTTATAATTTTATTCATCAGCCTCATAGCTCTTCCACACACATTTTCCACGTGGGCCACGAAGTTCCCCTTCCCATCAAGAATGACACCTAGGTATCTGGTGCTCCCACTTCTCCTTATTCTCTGTCCGTCAATTTTTATCATCGGGTCCCTCTTTAAGACTCCCCTGAACAGCACGTACGTCGTCTTCACCGGCGCCAGACTTAACTTCACCTGCCTGCACCAAGAGCTAAGCCCTGCAAGCACAGCCCCACTCTTGGTTTCTAGCTCCAGTCTCGTCTTGGCTTCCACTATGATCAGCAGATCGTAAGCGAAGGCGACCACTCCCGCCGTTCCATGGAGAGCCTCTACCTCTGTCAACCCAGGCTCGAGTCCTACATCCCAGAAGATCGGCCCACAGACCGACCCCTGGGGACATCCCTTCGTCAATCTTTTGCTTATGACTGTCCCCGGACATCTCAGGGTCGCGTACCTATCCCTACAATAGGGTGTGGTGGGGGAAACAAGCTCTTGGGGTAAACGTCAAATCTACGATCTCGATGTGCGGGACAATCACGGCAATACGATACCATATTGCTACCATACTGCTATCATACTGCTACCATACTGCTACTGTCCTGGCACCGTACGTATACGATACTATTCCGGTGCGAGGACCTTCAATCAGATAGTATTGAAAAAACATAAGTTTAAATAAAGAGTATTAGAAGGAAAAGCCCAAATTTTTATATTGGATGGTATGGTAAAGGAACAGATGTTTATATAGGATCGTATTGGAAAGGAACAGATGTTCAATCAGATAGTATTGGAAAAAAACAGAAGTTCATATCGGAAGGTATTGGAAAGAAATATATGTAACCAGTCACAGGAAAAGGGACCTTATCTTCTAAGAGCAGAATTTCCAGTAGCGGTGATTTTTATGAATTGGGTAAAAAAAATCGCATTTTCATATTTGCAGTTAATAACATCCATGTACTCTTTCTGAACATCAGAAAGTTGGTTTTATTACATATTTCAAATTATTAGTAGGAAATATAGCTATTTTCCTCGACCTTTGCAGTGGCAACATAAGGTACCTTATCTTCAGCGTCGCTCCTAGTTGACAATAGAAGTGACGATTACTGTTACAAGGATCGAGAAAAGGAAAGGTTGTGGACACCCAAACACCAGTTTTATATACCAGCTTAACATATAACTTTATTAGCATCTATACAAAGGGAAATAATTACATGTTCAAAGACACGATAGCAGTATAATCTTTCCATCGTTTAATGTTAGGCGCTAATAAAGTAACAAGTGACATCCATACCTAAATGGCAGTGTTTGATGCGAAGTGCCTTAAACTGACATACAACCAAGACAGCTATGGCTGGGTCTTAAATAGTAACACGTGTAACTCTTTAAAGAAGAACATGGGCACTTTGTAGAAAGTGTGCTAAACTGATCACTACGACCATTCTAGTCGGGGGAATTAATTTAGGTTAAGGTTAAGCTACAATACACAACTCTACCCCAGCTTTGCGGCTATTAGGCTCAAACCTAACAAGCATGGACTAGTAATGAAGTTGAACGATATATAAAAACTAGAAGTCCTTGTTTGAGGAGTTACTGTGATAGACGCTAACAGAGCTGACTAGCGGGAGCTAGCTCCTAAAAGAGTTATATGATACATAATAAATGTTCCATGGGCTGTAACCAGAAAGCTATCAGGAATATAGGCCGTAAGAAAACTATGGCAGGGCCTATTCCTAATCAGTACTGCCTGGTCATCCCATAGCCTGGAGACAGACTAAAACAACAGTAAACTGTTAAACATAAAAAAGCCAAGTAGCGTCTGAAGGGAGGCGGACAAGATAAACAACAACACGTGGGCCACCCCTCTTGGATAGAAGCATACCCACGAGGTGATCACCGTACATGGGTACAATCATAGGGAAACAAATGACTGATACCGGTCAAAGACCCTACTAGGTCATACAGCTACGCCATGGGTTAACCTGATCTACCCTTCTTTCCGATCTAAGAGGTTAAACCATCTGAAACATTGTCCCATAGACCATGGTGTCAGACTCTCACCCAAATATTTAATACTATTCATATGGACATAGTAAAACAATATACAAACTCTATCAAAGAGAACAAACTTTAGGACTAATCATATGGACATAGTAAAACAATATACAAACTATATCAAAGAGTACAAACTTTAAGATTAATCAAATGGACATAGTAAAACAATATACAAACTCTATCATAAACTACAAACATTAATACTAGTCATATGAACATAGCAAACAATAAACTAGTGAGGTCATACGGACCACACTCTGTTTAGAGATAACATACTCTGAATTAGAGTTTTTCATTCACTCTAAACCTATATTGAAGATTCTTAAAAGTACAAGTCTATAAAAGGTTAACTATATAATCTTAACAGATATTACATTATTTGCGATGATGGGGCGAGACCAACGCAACAACCATCTTGACCACTACTTGTAGGCTTACAATGAATCGAGGCCTCCTGGATGCTCGTGCGACGAGTTGTTGGAAATGCATACAAAAATATAGTGGGAGGCGATGCATTATATACGAAATGAATCTGACGTCTAAGAAGTGGAGCGGAAACGGGGGGTGGGGTGGGTTTCTTGAACCAAGTAGAGCAACCCAAAATAACTTGAGTTGGTCACCGTACAAGGAATCACGGCACAGGCCTTCAGTTCGGTTGAATCGTCCTAGTTGAAAAGGCGTGGCTGTAGCGTCTGCTTGTTCTATCTGGTCGTCTAATAGGGCAAGATCCACGTGAACCGGGGCATATTCAAGAACACAATTACATATGCTATATATTTCAGTTTCATTTATTCTTGTATATAGTGGGTTTTTTTTAATATTGTTTATTTTGGATGTACGTGCTAAATACACTTAGCACGTTACAAATCAAATGGGGGTAAGTTAAGATCCCTTTTAATTTTTGTTTGTAAATAAGTAAATTATGCAGTTGTGTTTTGATATATCTGTTTCGTTTAAATCAATGAGTTGTTGTTTGGTATCAACTGATAATTTAGAAGTTTGTAATTGTTTAGATTGTAGAGTTTAACCTCAGTGGTATGTTTATTGATTCAAACCTAGCCTAATTTCCTATAACGGAGAGAAAACTAAAAACTTGGAAAATAGCAGATATTTACATCGGATAGTACTGGAAAAGAAATCATGTTTATATCGGATATTATTGGAAAAGAACAGATGTTTATATCAGATAGTATTGGATATGATATTGTCACATATCCAGCAGAAACATGGGCAAATGAATATAAGAGAGACTAGGAAAGTGGAGACAATGGAAATGAAGTTTGTGAAAAGCATGTTAGCTGTCACAATGAGAATGAAAATTAGGAATGAAGTTATCCGGGAAAGACTATGAGTACAGGGGGTACATGTGATAGTAGAGGAAGCAAGACTGATATTGTATGATCATGTAATGAGGATGTAAAAAGAGAGGGTGCCGAAGAAAATGTTGGAAATGAAGTACATGGGAAATCGTATCCGTACAACTGCATGCGGCCAACTGGGCGCTTGCGANCTGATATTGTATGATCATGTAATGAGGATGTAAAAAGAGAGGGTGCCGAAGAAAATGTTGGAAATGAAGTACATGGGAAATCGTATCCGTACAACTGCATGCGGCCAACTGGGCGCTTGCGAACTGGACACTGGAAAGACTGGGCAACAAGGTAATTTAAAAAAAATGAAAACATACAACTATGCGCCATTTAGGTTAGGTTAATTCATCTGCCTAATTTATTCCACGCATAGTTCTTATTTAAAAAAAATTTGTGTGCTATAAATTTTTCAAAATTTTATAATATCGAGTAGTATGACTTTATAAATATACAAAAATTTAGTTTCCTATGTTATTATTTTTTTAAACTACTTCAAAAATGAATATTTAAAAAATTATTGTTGCGTTATAAACTGGCACCCAGTTGTCTTGACGCTCTGTTCTTCCAGCGCCCAGTTTGCAAGTGCTCAGTTGGCCACCCAGTTGTCCTAGACCAGTGGGTAAAGGACCCCAGGGGAGGTCAAGAAAGTTATGGATGGAGTAGATAACAGAAAGTGTTCAAGTGAGAGGATAAGAATGGAAGAAATTAAAGGAGTAAGAGTGGTGGGAGGGTGGAGGCATTTTACTAAACTAACCCGGCCACAGGCTGTAAACAGTTTATGATGATGAGTATTGGACAAGAATAGATTTTCAATCATTTAGTATTGAAAAAAAACAGATGTTCAGGCAAAAGTAATATGAATAGCGAATATCTTTTAGATTGTGTGAAAAAACAAATAAAAATAATTTTAAAATCTAGATTTGGTTCGCAGACCTTGGGTTGGGTGCCTCTGCTTTAACTTCTCAAGTTACATTTACTAAAATAGATACACCTATGAGCATCACTTCATTTTCCAACATGTTTTTAAAAACTGTAATTGTGTTGTGAAAAATATGTGTCAACACAATTTTGATTTTAGTTGGTAAGCCAGCCAGTAAACATGCATTATTTTACTAACATCGGGTCAAAGGGATTTTATGAAAATCTAGATACCAAGTTTTAGCTCGTTCAGATAAATAGTTTTGGCTCTGGGTCAAGATAAACACACAAGCAGACGGTATCGGGGAAACCACATTTTCTGTTTTGGGGGGCTATGATACGTCAACATTTATCAAAATCTCAAGGTTTTTTTTATGATCTCAGTACTGTCTCTAACTGGAGAGTGCGAGAGAGTAAAAATAGACAAATTTTTTTCAGAGCATAAAATTTCCTACAAAAAAATTCCCATGAGTGAAACTATCTTAAGTTATTAGTTAAGACGCGAAAGCCAATCAGAGTTGCACTTTCAAGACCCTCACATTGAGGTGAATTCACGCTTGTGATTGGCACACGAACACTAGTACAATTCTTGATTTATTACATAGTAAAATGTAAATATTTGTTTGATTAATTCATAAAACCTTTTTTTTTCCTTTTAGGTTTTTAGCAGTGAGATTCTCTGGAACACTATGAAAAACATTCTTTCAAAAATAAACTTTTATGATCAAATGGTGTTCGATTGATGTTACTAACTGATATGTACACATTTGTTGTAAAATAAAAAATGTTAAAGTTTTTTCTTCCTTTTAAAAAAAACAGAATTACACCGCAATCACATTAAAATATATTTGGAAAAAAAAAATTTAAGATGCTTATACATTATTGTAACAGGTGTGACATTAACAAATAAAATATATATAATATGAGTTCTCAAATAAATATGTTATTTGAGAGAAGCTATATTTTAACATCTTGCATTTAGGAAAATAATTGCTATTTTTGATAAGTTATAATCTATCTTTTAATGAAATGTATTGTACCTGATCAGTATTACTAGAAATTCTTATTGGTAGTAAATTTAATCAATGCTACTAATATTGATTTGTTCTCTAAAAATATTTCTAGAATAAAAAAGTTATTCTCACTATTCATTAAATGAAGTATTAGAGTTTCTTATAATTGGTGATAAAATTAATCTTACATTATGCTAGTTTCAATGGTGTAGTTCCAAATATCACCACCTGAATACACACTTAGTTCACTGTTTACCGCTAAAATGCTCTCCTCCACATAGTACTAAACCCGACCGCTGTGTATTGTGGACGGTTCCTAGCATGGCCGTTGGTGATCTCTACTTGTCTCCGGTCCTTAAATAAGAATATCATGATCAATGTTATTCGATAAACACTCTCCAAGGTTGGTTAAACTGTAAATGATCTGGTAAATTTAGTAATAAAAAGTTTGATGTCCTATTAAGATTTTTTTTTTAACCCGTTCGAGTTATCCATTCGCTATCTCTATCACATGTTTGGCGCATGTTGTATTGTTTATTTTAAATATTATACTTTTCGTATCACAGCCTATTAAGTGGGACATTAATTTAAATTATTTATTCAGTCATGCAAACATTTATTTTCAAAAACAAAGCCCAGTTTTGATTTGTTAAATATTACACAAGAACTTTATTTATTTAGGTAAGTAGGCTAAGAAAATTGTATGATTCTGCTATGAATAAACTTGATTATAAACATGTTTTTTTTTTGTTTTCATTATTTAGAATATTCAACTAAACTATAGTATTATAATTTTTAGATATTTATTTTATACATCAATATTGACACCAGCAAATCACATGACTTTTATGTCTGATTATGGCTTAAATAAAAATTATAATGTTGGTAGGTAGTTCTGTCAAAAAGTTTCTTCATTAGTTGAAGGGATATTAGGCCTACCTTTAGATAGAACACTACAAAATAGCATTATTTATCACAACAAACACATTACAGATTTTTTTTACTCATGTGACATGTGTAAAACTCTACGAGATCAAATAAATTGATGTTACACAATAGGGATAACTTTAAACACCAAATAATTTACACTAAAACATGTATTATAATAATTCATAAACTCCTTCCATGTGCTTAGGTACCATTTGAAGGTTAGGTTGAACTCTCGTTGGTAATACAGTAATACTACCTTAGGCCTATATAGGCTGTATCTGAATAGTCTACTTCACGCGTCATCGACCCTAGACATTCACTCGATAGTTGCATTGGCAATCATGTGGTCAAGTGTAGAACCGACCAAATAGTCACAAAGTGTGCCGAGGCACCCCTCACAAGCCCTTGAGACCAAGGACTATAGCAAGTTACCCTTGACGCACCGTCAATGCGGAGTTTGACTGGCAACTGTTTAATTTTTTATCTGCTAGAGTAATGTGATCTGTGATCTGTTAACTGTGATAAAGTATTTTAACTATACCGATGGTGACCTGGCGGTCTAGGGGTAAGGTGTCAGACTTCTATGTTGGCGGCCGGGGTTCAATCCTCGGTCCCGGCAAAGATTTATCTGATTACCAAACCCTTCCTTCACCTCTGACAAGACATCTTGTGAATGTGAGGAATGCCAGGCCTCCACCGTGGTTCGGATTCAACGTTAAACTGTAGGTCCTTCATTTCATCTCACAATCACCCTACCATTACACATTATCGTATAACCCGAACGGGTAGTAAGACGTGCTAATAATAATAATAATAATAATAATAAAAATAAACTATACCGATACTGCTTTTGTTGTAGTGTTTTTGTGTCGTGTTGGAAATGTCTAGAGAAAAGAAGCAGGAATGGATATTAACACATTATATTTGTTTTCATTCCCTGCTGATAGATGGTGTTTAAAATAGTTTCTAAAATCACCGGTAGGAAGCAGCACTGCGGACTCAAGGGTGTGTAAAGGGTAGTTTTCCGTTTGAAAAGTCTGTTGAAGTCTTTGATCTCAAGTGCGTGTAAAGTGTAAATTTATCAAGTCTGCATCAAATCAAGCGTACTTGACTATTCAGATACAGCCTTAGAGTATGCAGAAATTATTATCTCAGTTTTGTTACAATATGTATTGTAATAATTATTCTAGACATTAATTATAGCGTTTATATTTGTGATATCATCTAACAAGTTTGGCAGTTGTTATCGGTTTAGTTTTGATAGATTCTTGTGTGAGGCTACATCTTTTAGTTTCATCTGGTGACCTGGCGGTCTAGGGGTAAAGTGTCGGACTTCTGTGCTGGCGGCCAGGGTTCAATCCTCGGTCCCGGCACAGATTTATCTGATTACCAAACCCTTCCTTCACCTCTGACAATACATCTTGTGCATGTGGGGAATGCCAGGCCTCCACCGTGGTTCGGATTCCACGTTAAACTGTAGGTCCTTCATTTCATCTCACAATCACCCTACCATTACACATTAGCGTAAGTGAGTATAGCCCGGACGGGTAGTAAGACGCGGTGCTAATGATGATGATAATAATAATATTAATAATAATAAAAAGTTAAACCTGACTAGGCTCGTTTAGGCCTACTCAAAGAAACCCTAATGTGTACTTCCTTTAGGCATATTTTATTCTAGCCTACTATTATAGACCTAAATAAGCTAAAATCAACTCTGGCTATAATGGCTGAAGTGAACATTCGACTCTAATGGACCTAATTAATTTGTCTTGATCCACATATTTTCCATTATGTGTGTTAACAAAAATTGTTGATAATAAACCATCAAATTCAATTTTAGTGACCCTTAAAACTGAATCTTCCAAGAAAAAAAATAAAGATTTGACATATTTTTTTCCAAACAAACTATTTTGTTGTTTGAACTAAAGACTTGAAGAAACTGGTTCTCTTTCAGAGCTATTTAACACATATAGCGACTAAAAGTATGGAATGAATAATAATAATAATAATATTTAGCACCGCGTCTTACTACCCGTTCGGGTTATACGCTTTCAGTACTAATTACTCTAATGGATTAGGAATTGGGAAGGTTGAGTTAGAGGAAGTGAACCCGCATTTGCGTGGAGGGAGAGTGGAAAACCATTTAGGAAAAACCACCCCCAGTTCACCCGACCAAGATTCGAACCTTGATCTCCCCGTCCTCAGCAGTTGAGCTCAACACGACAAGTGTGTTAGCCAACTACGCCACCGAGGCGGGTAAGTATGAAATGGACAGTCGGATAAAAGGTTGGGCGGTAACAACCACTGCACTAGGCCAGACTTTGTTTAACAGCGGGGTTGCTTCAAGGAAAGACAGAGACAGGCTTGTTCGATGTACGCTATAATCTTTGCCTACAAGCCATAGTGAATGTGTCAATAGTCACTCGAGAGTAGGCTAATGCATTTGGGCACCAGGACTGTGGAGTCTGGCGCAATTCTGGTTAAAGTCTTGAGTCGGTAAAAATGTACATAATCCGTCTCTGGCTTCAATATAAAAACTTAAAAGTCATAACATTATAACATTGGTAATATAATCATTTTAATTTAATACCTTTTTTTTATATTCTTTAGGACCAAAATTGTCTATTTCGACCTGCGAATTTATTTGACTATAAATTCACAATGCATGCACCTTCCCATGAAGTAATCTGTTTCGGAGAATTTTACTGCAGTAATTATTTTTATTACTAATCGATATACTTGAGCCATTTATGAAGGAGTCGGAGTCCAACGGAAAAATAGAGAAGTCAGAGTCAAAGGCTTGGTGTACGGACTCCTCCAAAGCTCTGATGGCCGCTCATTAAAACTTATTCTTCTCCCAAGCAACAGGAAACAGCTGTACAATAAAATTATGTGTATTTTGTACTCATTAAAAAAACTCGCATAAGAGTGTTCCTCATAGCAGTCCCAACTCAGCTCCCGGCTTGCATCTGTGTGTGTGTGTGTGCATGAGAGAGAGAGAAAGAACACCTCTAATATGCCAGAAATGTGTGCAGAAGATTCAGATCCAAACGATTACTCGAAATCTTCTGTGGTGACAGTGGGGGACAAAGCGACAAAATTTCTTGTTAATAACTATAGTATGACCCTAGTAAGACAGAATGAAGGTTTGTGAACAGTGTTTATCAGTGAAGTGATTTTAAAATGTTGCGAAACTATCTTTTCAATGCAGTTTTTATCCACATATCAATTAATATTTCAATAATGTTCATTATTAGGAACTTCTCTTAACTCTATATATATTACCCACCTGGTGGCATATATCGGTTTCGTATTCAGTTATACTGCCGAGAACAGAGATATCAAGGTTCGAACTCGCTTGGGTGAACTGGGGATGGTTTTACACTCTCCCTCCATGCAAATTCTGTTTCACTTCCTCTACAGTCAAGCTTCCCAATTCCTAACCTATTAGAGTAATTAATACTTAAGTGTATAACCCAAACTGGTAGTATTAGAATTTATCTCCATTAGTTTTTAGTAAAAAATGATCCACCTGCAATATTATTTGTGGGTGACCTGGCGGTCTAGGGGTAAGGTGTCAGTCTTCTGTGCTGGCAGCCAGGGTTCAATCCTCGGTCCCGGCACAGATTTATCTGATTACCAAACCCTTCCTTCACCTCTGACA
>CABFOW010008649.1:0-17111 GCA_902141385.1 Timema californicum | reverse complement strand
TAATTTCTGTCTCGCATAAAATCCCAAAAATATTAAATATTTTTCTGGTAGCTGTTCAACCAATTGGTTGACACGCTACAGACAGCAGCCGAGAGGTCAAGCGATCTGTACTCACTATAGCCTTTTAATCATCGCTAAGAGTTTGAATCCATTTTGCGCTACTCACACTTTAGTTATATGAGTCGGATGGTAAAAAAGTATAACCACACATTAGTGGGAGGAGATTGGGAAACCAATTAGTAAAAATAGAACAATGGGCTGGGATCCGAGGCCCCAACTCAAATTCATCAGCCACCCTACAGAGATAAAACAGACGCCTCTATTCACAAGCCCACTGATGAGAATCATTAAAATTTTAAGAGAACTATCAACTAGTTGAAGTCAACTTGATATTTGATGTGACTCCCAAATTAGTATTAGCACCGCGTCTTACTACCCGTTCGGGTTATACGCACTCACGCCAATGTGTAATGGTAGGATGATTGTGAGATGAAATGAAGGACCTACAGTTTAACGTGGAATCCGAACCACGGTGGAGGCCTGGCATTCCCCACATTAACAAGATGTCTTGTCAGAAGTGAAGGAAGGGTTTGGTAATCAGATAAATCTGTTCCGGGACCAAGGATTGAACCCCGGACCCCCAGCACATAAGTCTGACACCTTACCCCTAGACCACCAGGTCACCCTTAACTCCCAAATTAATGGAGCACTGGTAAAATTGTTATGTTAATGTAGCGCTATTGGTTGCACTAACGATAAATGTGTGTTTAAGGATTAGCACTAACGTAGCACTAACGATTGCATTAGGTTTTGGTGGTAGTGCTGTACCGCAAGCTAGTGGGCGGGGCTTGGTTTACGTCAACTTGTCCCTGCAGACATAATTTGGCTTATACCCACTTCGGTGGCGTGGTTAGCTAATGTGCAAATTTCGTGTTGACCTAGACTGACGAGGACGGGAAGATTGAGGTTTGAATCTTGGTTGGGTGAACTAGGGGTGGTTTTCCTAAATGGATATTCACTATACCTCCACGCAAATACGGGTTCACTTCCTCTATATTCAACCTTCCCGATTCTCTGAGCTCTGAGCTATTAAAACAAACAATTAGTGATAAGCGTTTAGTATTAAAATAAAAAATAATAAAAGCTAACATTGCAACAAAACGATCTTTCTAACCTACTATCATTGGTTTGTTTGTCTATTTTTTTCACCGTTCCACATAAGCTAAGTAAGCTGCGTCCACTCCGCAGCAACATTGTTGTAAACAAGTGTTGATAGCACAATCGTCAACAAAAACGTGAAAATCAGTTCTAAATATTTGCGACATGTTGACGGTTTCCCGTTAGTGAGCGGTAAACATTAAATAAATGTCGGTAGCATATTGGCAGCATTGTTGAGGTGCATCTACACCGGGGCAACATTTTTGGTAACATAGTAAACAGTATTTAGTTTGTTTTAAGTCTCCACCTGAGAAGGTTGTATTCGTTCGCGCTTTGTGAATTTGGTCTTAACCACCTGATAATCTTATTTCACCTTTAGAAAGTCCATAGTTATCACATTTTAGATCCNTGCAATATATCTGGTCCAGCATACCTGTGGCAACTCTGGAGAGAAAGGCGAGCCTAAAATTGACGTCTAGCTGGACGCACACTAATAATTACAACATCTGCCGCATCTGCAAGAAGCACATCTTCTTTTCTCAGCATCCTGTACTCAAATATAGTTTTAATTTTTTAGGAGCAAACTTTTTGAACGACGAGTTTGATAGGAAGTAACTAACATTATATATTATATAACAAAGATTGATTTGATTTATTTACTATGGATAGTAAATCTAAAATGTTATCAAAGGCTTTAAATAATACTTCCTTATAAATTACTTTAGAATTTCTCTCTAAACAATTAATTTAAAAACTATATTATATTTATATTTTCACCATTGTGGGAACATAAGATAAATTATTGCTAATTTATTAAATTCATTATATGTACTGTTTTATCTTGTTAAAACATTTAAATTTTCTTAATGGTTTGTATTGATATTTAAAAAAAACTTATAAACAAAGGTGAACAAAATATAGGTTTAATATTATGTAAACCAATGGCATTGGGTATTGGTATCACTTACTGAATTCTGCCAGATCACCACTTGTAATTTTTTTGAAAAGGCAACTTTAGAAAATATCCACCAGTCTTTTCCATTTAAATCAAGAAATAGCGTCTTTACAACATAAATAAGTGTTCAAACGGTTATTTTAATAACCCATCTTTAATAAATCAAATATATTTGGACCTAATAGATTTCTAATACAGTATAAAACTTAATAAGTCATGCGTGCTTTAATCAATCTATTGCCAAAGTGACAGATTTACATGACTTTGTAGTAGGGATACATTCTGGAAATCTAGTAACTTTCACAGAAATGCTAAAAGTTTGCTGGTATAAAAATCAAACTATATGTCCTGACGACAAAATATATTTGGTCTGGACACCTTGTTGAAGACAAATAATGTCAACGTTTATACGATTAATTGTCGCAAACTAATGATGCCAACAATATTGCTGTGGTATAATTATAGATTTACAACCATGAATTAATCAAGATTTACATGGGGATGTAAACAAATAATGAAAAGCTAGATAATAGCGGTGAAAATGGAGTTTTAGTTGGAATATACTATTTTTTCCGGCATCTTGGAGCCTTACTAACCTTTAAATCGAGCGTTCGTTTGTCCAAATCTGTTCAGTAATTTTCTCAGGATGTGTATTATTGGTAAATAGGATTATCAAATTATACGCAAGGAATTATTTATGTTTGTTTATATTCCAAAACAATCGTTGCCAAGGAGATTTATAATTCATTTCTTGTTCTTTCCAAACACATTTTTGCCAAGGGCTCTTAAAAAGAAAATGTATGAATTAGAAGTAAATATATTTGAATTTATACAAATTTAAGATGCAAAAAAGACACCTACAGTCGGTTTTTTAGACACTGCTTAGCTCACTGATGAGACAACACATTGATTATATGGAAAAACCTACCTGTATGGATATCCTACAAATTATTCCAAAGATCCTAGGCAACAGATAGACATACATACAGAGTTTCATGAATAGAGACAAACACTTTGTTTTATAAGTAGTATAGAATAGAATATAGACATAGATAACTAAGGGAATTCCGACATTAGTATAGGTACGCGGATCATGTTTCATCCGTCGTTGTTAGTTAAATTTAAGGATAGGTAAACAAATAATGGCATGTTTGCTTTAGTGCAGTAATTCCTAAACGTTTTTGCTCGCAAACCCCTTTTTGCCTTGTAAAGCACCCATGGATACTCACATCCTTGCTCACATAAATATAGGATGTCCAGATGATTGGTAGCCAAAATTAAAAACGTATATTATAAAAAATATCCAGGCTAACACAAAAAATATACATTAA
Organism: Timema californicum; assembly: GCA_902141385.1. NCBI lineage: Eukaryota > Metazoa > Arthropoda > Insecta > Phasmatodea > Timematidae > Timema > Timema californicum. The sequence goes on along the minus strand of CABFOW010008649.1, from coordinate 13,667 downwards.
AAATTATGTACTGTACATTCAATACAATTTTATAGGTTACTAGTGTGAATAATGGTGTTTCTTCTTCGTCTCACATAGTTCTTTAAAGATGGGGGTAGGGGGTGTAGACAACTATTCTCATGTCGGGACTCGGGTGTGACATTCAGTCCGCAACGATATTTAGATCTTGTTGCCGCATAGCATGAAAATTCAGCTTCGCACACGTAAGTTGTTGGAAACTGTAAAAGTTTAGGTACTGCCCATTTAAACACTCTGGGATATCCATGAAGAAGAATAAAGGAGGGAAATAACAATTTCACTGAAAAAACTAACAAGTATGATTTGGGCCTAGAGAGAAGTTCATAAATTGGCAAAAAAATATGGCACCGCCAGTGCAAACTGCGGTGGCTCAATCGGAAATAAAGATATTCAACACGGGGTTTCTTGTTTGGATATTATTATAGCGGCCATAATTAAATAAACATATATTTTAGTCAATTAAAGAAGTTTCGTAATTTTTTTAGTCAAATTATAATTATGAAAAATAATTAATTAGAATTCAAAGAAGCCCGTACATACATTAAACCACGGATCCCCTGGGTATTGTCCACGGATTCCTTGGGATCCACGGAGAACAGTTCGGGAACCACTGCGCTTAGCGTATTGATTTTTTTTTGTTCTAGAATATATTTTACTGTTGAATTGTGTTGACCATATAATTCATATTAATGAATAATAACAAAGTTCCACATTTAACTATGAAAAGACTAAGTATATGGTCACACAGAGAACACAGATTGAGGTCGATAGCTTAGATATCACAGCAAACAATATATCCTTTGATAAGGCTAGTGAGTTTAAATATTTATAAACAATTCTAACTAACGATTACAATATTGGATTGAAAATTAGGAAAATAATACAGTCGGAAAATGCTTGTTATTACTAGGTCAGTAAGTTGTTGACATCTCGCCTGCTTTCCAGGAATGTAAAACTCAGAATATACAAAACCATAATTTTTCCGGTTGTTCTCTATGAGTGTGAAACGTGATCGCTTAACTTGAATGACATACATACATACATACATACATACATTTAGGGTTCTTGAAAGCACGGTGCCTAGGAATATATTTGGTATAAAAATGAGTGAAGATATTTGGGAGTGGAGGAGGCTACATAATGATGAGCTGCATACCCTGTACTCATCACCAGACATTGTTAGGGTAATTACATCTCCCAGATGACGGTGGGCAGGTCATGCAGCGTGAATGGGAGTATCTAGGCCCACGTTCAAGGTATTGACTGGCAAACCCAAGGGGAAAACATCATTGGGAAGACCCAGACGCAGATGGGAGGATAATATTTCGATATACCTGAGAAAGATAAGGTGTAAGGAGATATCCTGAATATAACGATAGTGTAACTATATATGAGGGGGGAGGGGATAAAACAGAGATCCCTACTATAGCTCGAGCAAACTCAGTAGGTAGAACACCTGAAAATTGAAACTCTAACTTCTCAAAGTATCCGCAGTGATGTAAAGAGGAAGAATATTTTTTGTGATTTTTATGTGGTCCAGTAGAGATGGATATGATTACCAAGGAAACTTATCCTCTGAAGTGTATCCACAGTTATACTGGATCCCGTCGTGTAGTAATAAATACAAGAGTAATAAAAAGAATGGACGCCAGTGAGCTAAGTGATACAATTAAAAATACTCTTATTATGGCCTTGAAAAGAACCAACAATCTTACCAGAAGGGTTAAAATAAATGTAAAAAGAAAGTTTGTCAAATAAAACCATCATACAAAATATGAATACCTACATTTTTGTTGTTATTCTAGTTTTTAGTGAAATAAAAAAACATTAAAAAATCATATGCTAAGTACAAAGACATTTAAAACGTCTAAGACTCAAGTGATTAGTGTGCATATATATTGTAATTGTGTCAGTTGTGAGTAAAAACATTGTCCTTCCTATCTGGAGCCAAAATAATTTATAATTCCAAGCTGTGAACATTGTGACATAAGAGTCTTTAGGTGAGTAACATATATTAATTGGTGGTAGCCGCAAATTAGTGGTCCTGAACTGTCAATAATAATAATACATCTCACTCGTCTCCCTGTAGTACTTGAGGTGATAGGGCCAAAACAAGATGAATACCCTTCCCTGACACTGACTGCAGCACTCAAACTTCTAGATCTTCAAAATAAACAAAACCGCTCATCCCTCTCACGAATCTCCCCCGTTTGAGATAAAAATGAGGTCCAGTCCTCGACTCCAACCGGCGCTCGCTGATGAAACGGAAAACTTTATACCACAAATTCAACCCTTTGTATTTGCACTCACAATTCTTTCATGAAAAAAAAACACGCGTCTTTTTATGTTTTCTTACTTCCCTCTTGTCCATTGTTTTTTTCTTTTTAACAATTGTTGTCACGGTAACTCAACAAAGAAAACCATAGAGGTTGCAAAACAATGAAGGTTTATAGAGAGGAATGATTTCACTAGTTCATTCAAATTTAGCGCCTCAGAAATGGTAGACGAGGTAGTTTCTCAAACTGCCACTAGGTTGCAGCTAAGTTCAGTTTTTGATGTCGATAAGGAGCCAGTCAAATGTAGATGGATATTGAAAAGAAAAATCGGGGTTTGAGCACAGGCAGAAATGAAATATGTTAGAAATATATGACAAGAACAAACTAGTGGTGTAGAAAGTTCAGTAGTGGAATCATGGAGAACAAACAAGAATTTAGTTGAACACATATATTATTGTAGTGGCTATAAAAACTGCTGTCAGGGGACGCAACATAGAGAAACGAATGGTAATATTCCACCATCTTCATGAATATAGGAATTATAACGGAATATTGTTTACAATAGGGATAAGTGGTGTACTTTTGTGAAAGCGTGAATGAGCTCTCGAATTTTTAATGCCATAGAGTAAGTCTATGTTTAAATAAAGCGAATGTTTTTAGAAATATCTTAACACCATCTACCATCACTTGTGCTATCTATAATAAGATAAAAAAAACTAACAGTGCTTATTTTACGAAGATACCCGAAAGCTTTGACATTATATCTTAGAATAAATAATTTTAGGTCAAATGATATTAGGCCAGCTGACTTTGAGGCCTAATGACTTTAAGGCTAAATGACTTCTAGGCCAACGGACTTTTAGGCCAAATGACTTTTGGGACTCCTAGCAAAATTAACAACATCGATTTTAAAAAAAATCGAAATTCACTTTAGGCCAACTGACTTTAGGCTAACTGACTCTTAGGCCAAATGACTTTTAGTCGGGTACACATCATTTGGTCTAAAGTCATTTGGCCTACACTTTAGGCCAAATGACTTTAGGCAAAACCACTTTATGTTAAACGACTTTTGTGAATTTAATTTTGATGCCAAATGCCTTTAGGACAGATACCTACATTAAGGGCACAGCCTGCAAGCACGATAACAATGGCGGTTTTATGTGAAGGCATTGTTGCAATGAAAACCAAATGAAAATTAATAGTTTAAATTTACCATTTAAAAATTAATTAATTTGAAAGAATAATTCTAGTAAGCGCCTTATATTATCAAACAAATTGTTCTGTTAGTAATTTCTTCTACTAGTTTTGGAAATTTTTCTCTCTCCCTCAATCATTATTTCTTTAACTCCCATTTGAACACCTATAGTTTTAAGACTTATTTCGTTATCTCTTAGTTGTACTTCTACCTGCCAGCTAAATTTCGATTTTCTACTACATCTAAAAGTATTTTTATACATTCTTCCCTACCCCCTTAATTTACTGGAGTTCCATTTTAAATGTTCAGACTCGATAGTTATTTGGAATTGTGCAATTACCGGCCTGCTAAATTCCATTTTTATACCACATTGCAATGAGATGTTGTTTCTATTGGTATTGTAGTTATTTAAATGTGTATTTGTTTTTGTTCCCATACATGCTTAACAAATTTTAGTTCTTTACCACACAGAGAGGTAATTGAATCTATTAGTTTTGTAAATGTCGATCACCCCATTCCCCTCTCTCCCACCATTTCTCCAACTCCCACTGAAAAATTTCAAATTTTAAGATTTGTTGGGTTAGCTTGGTGGGCCCTTATACATAAGGCTACGCATTGATCTCTGTATAACTCATTGATCTCTATTATATAGATGGGCTGAAATTTTCGAGGCGTCGTCTGCCTACCCTTGTGTAAGAGAGGGAAATTTTCGGGTATCTCTTTCTCTCTTACACCCATACAAGGCATTGTGATATTTTTACATCGTTCATTATTTGATTGAATATATGGAATACAACAAAGTTTGATTTGTTAAATGAAATAAATTTGTTAGTAAAAGCTTTAAAAGCATAACAAAGTTATTTTCTTTAAATAAGTTGATGGAGGCTAATATATACTATGATTTTTGAAGGAAGCTCGTTTGAAAGGCCTTAACTCGTACCAGAATTCCACCCTATAGTTGTGTTTAGGTAGGATAAAAGACCTTCCAATAGAGAATTTCTACTTCCGTTCTAGATGGCTGTTTATCCTACCAAAATAATAATAATATATGATATTATTCTGGTATTAAATAAAGCCTTACATATAGGGATTCCTACTAAAATCAATGTTTAGTAGATACCGTCCTTCCTACGAACCTATTACTTGAATTATCTTTTGAAAGTAAGACTTCTACACCAAGTATATTATTCAAACAAATATAATACAGTTTTTAGCTAACTTGTTTCATTATAGTTATCGAACTTTCAACATAATATGGTTTCTGAAAGCAATATACAAGATATAAGCCAACTTTATTATTTTAAAGGTAATATAATAATACTTTATGCAAACAGATAACATAAGTGATCGTTTGAACTTATGGCAACTACATAAAGTTTGTCATTCAAACAAATGTAATCACGTTTTAAGATACCTTGTTCATTGTATTTATCAAACTTTCAATATAAAATGGTTTCTGAAACCAACATAAAGCTAATATCCAACTTTAAATATAAGTGTTGTATTGGCAGATTGTAAACAATATGGATGATAACTACATATTTAGATATATTAAAGATTCTATTTGTATTTGTACAGTATTACCTGTAAAACTGAATTGTATATCCTTTAATGTGAATGTTACTTCAGGCACGAGTGGTATAATATTTCATTATTTTCAAACAATAACACTGTTATTCATCAGAGACATGTTTTCGCATAAGCACATTGAAAGAAACCGTCAAATTGGTCCCCCCACAACACGGTAAACTTCAGCGTCACTCTTTGTTCCTTGGCAATTCATATGTTTATTTCCATCCAGTATAATATATATATATATATATATATATTATTTATATAACTGGATGGACATATCTGACTAAAATCTTTGAGCTGCCATCTGCACATCATTGTGTAAGAGAGAAGAACACTTCGAGTATCTCTTTCTCTATCACGCACATACAAGGCAATGTGTCATTTTGGAATAATTCTTTAATTTGTATGAATATATGAGATACGTCAATGTATGATTAGTTAAATGAAATAAATGCGTTAATAAAGATTTTGAAGAGAATAATAAGTTCAACACTCATGAATGGTTTCTTTAAATAGGCCGATGCAGGCTAATATAGTAATACTTCCTATAAGCCTATAACCTAAATGAGCGTTTGAATCTCTACAAAAAACTTTTTATTCAAACACATATAATTAAGTGTTAAGGTACCTTATTTCATTAAAGTTATCAAACGTTAAATATAATATGGCTTCTGAAACCAATAGGTTATACAAGATAATATCCAACTTTAAATATATTGTAACATATTAATATTTTCTACAAACCGTTGCCCTTAATAATAGTTTGGATGTAAACCTACGACACAAAGTGTGTCATTCAAACAAATGTAATTAATTTTTAAGCTACCTTTTTTCATTATAGTTATCGAACTTTCAATATTATAATATTGTTTATGAATCCAATATACAATCTAATAGCCAACTTAAATTAATGTATCATTGTCTTGGCATAATGTAAACAATATGAGCGATAGCTACATATTTTAATATATCAAAGATTTTATTCATATTTCTACGATATTAGCTTTAAAAGTGAATTGTATATCCTTTAACGTAAATGTTTCTTCAGCCAAATGGTTTATAATACTTCACTACTTTCAAACAATAATACTTTTACTCACCAGAAACACGTTTTTGAATAAGAACGTTGAAAGAAACAGTTAAATCTGTCTCATCGCAACCAAGCAGACGATAAACTTAAGCGTCACGATTTGGTTCACTGCAAGGATGTGTGTATGTCCATCCAGTATAGTATAGAGACCACTGAGATTACTAGAGTACAAGGTAGATTAGTTCCTTATACTGGCCTTCATTCAGCTCTACCCTAGCGCAGCGCTGGTGTGATGTCGCGTCGGCTCGTGGCCTAGCCGAGCTTGCTTCTGTTCAGTACAGTAGCCCCATGGCTTCTTTGGTGCTGACTGACAGCTCACAGCTGACTTCTGACAGTCAACATTTAGGTATGTACTTAGATTTTGACTGTCAGAAGTGACAGCTGCTAAACACATGTTTTTGCAGATCATATGGTTTGGTGTAGGGATACATAATTTGGTCTGGTAACTTTTCAAAGCTGTCAGTCAGCACCAAAGAAGTCATGGGGCTACTGTACATATGACTGCGTGGTGTCGTGCTCGTTATTAGCTTCTTATTTATGTCAAATATGCTACCAAATCTATGTAAATAATAAATGTTTGTGTTTTTTTGTAAACTTTCCTATTATTTACACGTGAAGTGTTACGAAAAGTATTGTAACAATACTACCGTTGCCGTGTGCAATAAAAGTAATCTAAGGAATATGGTGCTATACACAATACTTTAATAAAGATTCTGATGTCAGACGAAGATGTATTCACTACTGAACGGGATAGAAAATGGAATCCTGATTCGTATTTATTTGCTCAGAACATTTTTTCCATGATGGTTATGAATAAGACTTTCAGAACTAACTGCTAAACTTTCCTAAGAAAAACAAATTAAGATTGCCTGCAGTACCCTCCCTTATTTCCAAGGGGAAAATATTACCCGTGAATCTAGGCATTATATTAGATTGACGAAACAAATAGTAAGTGATATCATGGCGGATAAACATATTTTGAGGACCTCCAATATTTTTATTTTATGGGAAAGTCCATCCATCCATCAAGTTATCCATCTCACCTTAAAACCTACTTGAGAAACATTATTTCTTAAATGTGATAAATCACGTGGCTATATTACATAAATATGTTTTGTACAAAATCATAATTTATTGTATTACATTAAAATGTATGTAGTATGGTAGTTAATGAAAGAAGTAACGTGTTTGATGACATCAATGTTAACTGTTAACTAAGCAATATAAAATTAATAACCCTCTTTCATGTAGGAATATTCATAAACCAATTTGGAGTGTGGTGAAAATCTTGAAATTATATTAATGTTCATCTGAGAGTGTCGAACTAAATATTTAAAGGGTAATAATATATGTGGCTACATTTATGTTATATACCTATAGTAGTGATTATAGAGAATGACAATAATAATATCCCCAATATGTGTCCCCCTAAAAGTGGGTAGTAATGTGCGTGTTCTCCTCCCAACCCCAGAGTTGGAAATAAAGTCGTTCCCCAAAATTGCAAAGTCAGGCACGTCGATGGGCGATATACTATATTCTATAAATATCCAGAAAAAGGAAACCAAAGAAGGTGTAACTGTTGTTCATTGTGTCTCTCAAATCATAAGCAACGAAACAAGTCAGCCAATTGTGAATAATAATGAGACAATTATAACATATCTTTAATAACTACAAAATGAAAACAAAATATTGAAATCAAACTATTGAAACGAAAATCTATGGAAATCAGTAGGTTCAGGAGCATACTTATCTTATTTATAATTTTATATACCCGTTTCTGGTTATATAAATTACGAGAAAATGGCTTAAGAAATTTTGACAAACGATCACTCATTTTAACGGTTAAAAGTCCAGAATGTTAGGAAAAATAGTATTTTATCACGAAAACTCGATTTTCCCAGATAGTTTTTACCATGGAAACCATTATTTGCTTTAATGGTTGCATGGCTGTAAATCTCTAAATAAAATACATATCTTTGGTTAAAAAATAATAACTAATCTTTATTGCTGATCCTAACACAATCATCATATCTTTCAATCTGCAAATAAAATAGTTCTCTTTGGATGCTGATTTCACTTTATATGTTGATCCTAACACAATCTCGATTGAGATTGCCTAAACTGGGGAAGCATTTATCTATTATTGGAATGTTGCTATCTTTAACTCGCATTTAAATAAATAATATCGAATATAACTCACAAATAAAAAGGTTAAGATGTCAGTTACATAAAAATATGTTATACGTTTTGTTTCGCGCATGAACAATACAAATATATAAATGATACAATGATGTTTAAATATGTTTAGTATGTATTACAAGATCAACAATAATAAAATTATCTTGAAATATTTAAAAAAAATAGCCATTTTAATGATCTAAATATGTGTTTTGGCGTTAATGTTTTTCAAATAATGGGTTTCGATATTAATTTTATCAAATAGTAAAACAATACAAATATAGTAAGTTCATCTATGTTTCCATGATACCACGTAATTTTGAGGGAATTATATTTCAAAGAAATATTGTGTGCTCCACATCTATCATTCTCTCTCTCTCTCTCTGTGCCACTTTATTCTTCACATACACTCTCTCACACATCTTCTCTCATTTTGACTAAGACTCTTTTACCTCTCTCACACACTCTCTCCACTCACACACACTATTAAACAATCTGTCACATATTAAATTTATCACACTAGTTCTTAAACTCTCTTAAAGCCCACTCTCTTTCTCTCAAACTCTTTCTATCAAATTATTCCTCTCTCTCAAACTCTCTCTCACCCACTCTCACATTATCCCTCTCTCTCAAAAACCCTTTCTGTCTCAAGCACCCACTTTGTTTCAAACTCTCTCTCTATCCATCTCAAATTCTTTCTCAGACTCTCTCTCTCTCAAAATCATTCTTTCCCTCAAACACTTTTTCTCTCAAATTCTCTCTCTTGAACTTTATCACAATCAAACTATCGCTATAGTCTTCAAATCTCTCCCAATCTCTTTCTATTATACTTTTGGTCTTAATGTCTCTCTCTAACTCTTTAACATTTTCTTTCTCTAAAATGTTCTTTCTATCTAATTTATCTCTCAAAATCTCTCTTACACGCTCTCATATATCTCTCTCTCACGCTCTCATATCTCTCTCTCACACACACAATATCCCTCACAGTCTTTTTCCCAAAATTTCACTCACATTCTCACACACTCTCTCTTTCTTACACACATTACCTCACACACTTTATCAGGCACTCTCTCTCACACACACACCCACACTAGCTCACTTTCTCTCTCACTAATAATAATAATAATAATAAAGGATCAAGTCAAACCCATCATTTAAGTTTGTATATATATATATATATATATATATATATATGGACATTATGATATTGGTGTTCATTGAAAAAGCTTATTTCACACGTCGCTATTAATACAATAAGACTGGCTAAAAAAATATGTTCATGTAGAGTTAACTTTGCTCTAGTCCATTAACTTTAGGCGAAAATCGGGTGTCACTTCAGAAAAATGCCAAATGAGTGAGCTTAATATTGGTTTCCACTTTCACTTTGCTTTTCTAAATATTTTTGTAAGAAGTCTCCATCATTCGATTGTACGCATACAATTTTACCGCGCGTAAACGATGCTGAAAATGATGTTTTTTAAAAATTATTTTTCGATAAGATCTTCGTTCCTATTATGACCAAGATATATACTAACAAAGAAATAAAATCGGAAATGTATATACAAAAAAGGTGGTATAGTGTTTTGTGACCTACTGATCTGTTGTCTTTGCTTGTAGAATTAAGATTGTATAACCTTGTCACAACATGACATAGAAGAAGTTGTATCACACCACGCCAGCCCCATTTGACTCGTTCCGACTCGTCTACAATAAACTCGAGATGCACTCTACTACAAAATCCACATTCGACTGAACCGGAATTCGAGGCTCGCCGCTGGCCGTGTTGGGAGAGCTCCCCCCTCCCCTTCTTCCGAGTGAACAAGAGACAAGCGAGCCGCGACTGTATTTGTGCTTGTGACCGATGCTCGTAGGCTTTCGAGTATGTTCTGGACCAACCCCCCCTCTTACTCCGCGCACTAAGAACACATGATTACCGCAGGACATATAATGGTTGGAGCCCAGATTAGGGACACACATTACACTCTGGGTTTTCAAGGTAAATAGCCTAACTATCATGTAGGCTCATCGCTGTTTTCTAAATTCATTTTGGTTTTAAAACTTCTATCTTTCAAAAGTTCAATTTATATCTACGGCTAATATTTATTGCGACGATCAGATACGTCAGGCCTTGCTCTTAAGGCAATGTTTATTTAATGAAAACTTGGTCTCCATTAATATTTTTTGTATCTTTAATTTCCGCAAAAAGTTTGGCTAAATGTGGGGCCGCTAGTCGGAGGAGGGATTAATTCTAGTACGGACACCTTGTTGGATGTTAAAGTTAGGGTAGTTTATTGTTGTTTCTTTGATGGTGTCTATTTTTATATGGTTGTTAAATGTGGGGCCGCGGGCCACCCAGTACTTATATCCGCAGAGGGCATCTTGTTTGTTATTTAATCATTTAAGCATTCTTACTTAACCTTGGACTATATATTATGTCAAGTATTACATTAGTGTCGCTATCGTTTAGGTTAGGGACTAGCTCTTGACTCACCTAATATTTGAACTTTGATCAGGTGTTGGCTCTTTGCCCGTGTTGTTGATAGACATTTATTATTGTGTAACTGGAGACCAATTTGTTAGATCTTTAATGTCATTCTCTAATGGCACCAATTTGGAACGTCTAATAATGAGGAGCTGTCTGGTGTTTGTTATTGTTTTAGTGCCTTGTGGCCTTGGTGGTGCCCCTTGTGCCTTGTAGCCCATCTGGCTTATGTCCTTGGTTAACGCTATTACTCTTAAGTGCCTCTCCCTCATTGAGCTGTATCAAGTTATTCTGGAATTAAATGTATAACTCTCTTGCGCTTACCTCTGTGTGGGATAATGTTGGGGGTAGGTCACAATTATAGGTTTGTTGGGTAGAGCTGTATGTAGGATAGTGTCAATGTTTTTAGAAATATTGTGAATATCTCGCATCAGTTGCACTATCTATATCCGGATGACACAACTAACAGTACTTTTTACTTTCCGAAGATACCCGAAGGTTTTAAATTTACATTTTAGGCCAAACGTCTTTAGGTTAGACGATTTTAGGCCAAATGACTTTGGTGAAATTAATTTTTAAACCCAATTACTTTTAGGCCAAATGACTTTTAGTTTCATTTTTAGGCCCAATGCCTTTAGGCCAACTGCCGCGTACCCTTTTAATCCAGGTAAATTTTAGGCCAAGTGACTTTAGGCCAAATTACTTTTATGCCACATGACTTTGAGGCCAAATTACTAGAAGGCTAACTGACTTTAGGCCTACTGCCACGTATCTCACTCACTCTTCTACCAATATATACCTAGTTACTGTAAGCCATCACTCATCTGCCAGTATATACCTAGTTACTATAAGCCATCACTCATCGGCCAGGATATACCTAGTTACTATAAGCCATCACTCATCTGCCAGGATATACCTAGTTACTATAAGCCATCACTCATCGGCCAGGATATACCTAGTTACTGTAAGTCATCACTCCTCTGCCAGTATATATCTGGTGATTGTACAACCGTCACTCCTCTTCCAAAATAAAAATAAACAATCATAGTTAAGTAATGATACAAGCAAATAGTTACTAAAATATCAGATAGATAATAATTATAACCAATAAAGAGTGGTAGTGAGAACCAATAAGCATTGATATCAATAGTAAAAACAAAAACAGTAATTAGAATAATTAAAATGTATATATATTAGGGGTAGAACCTGTACTGAGTAAATTAGTGATAGGGGGGTTCTTTAAATAACTCTCTTAATATGAATCTTCTTTTTTGGTAAAAGTTTAATACAACGAATCAAAATTGGCGCTATCGATACACCGGCCAATAGGGTTGACATTGTAATTTTATACTTAGATATTATCAAAATTAGCTGCATAGACGTAATAACTTTTTCCGTTCTTTATAAATTTAACGCTATTTTTTTAAACCAAAATATACATATTAACGTATTTTTTGAAAACTATTTTTTTTACTCATGATTTATTTTGGTATTTTAACAATTAGGCCCCGTGCTTTATTGAGTAAAGTCCAAAAGTAGTGGTATAAGCTTTGGTCGCTTAGACTTATGGGGACGTTTTTACACCTGTGATGATTACAGCTAGGCGTAAGTTAGGAGCAGTTGGAAAATGAGACAACGCGAATACCTTTTCATTCCTTTCAGTCCTCTTTTTAAAGATGTCGGAAATAAACTTAGTTTACGATCGTTTCATAATCACTTGTAATCCACTCTTAACACTAGAGTAACGAGTTATACCACGCAACCACTGACTACTTTTAATGGGGGTCACGGTGCTCAGGCGGTAAGGCACCGGCCCGACATACGGCGGCCGGGACGCGCTCTGGGCCTGCGCACGTTTCATATTAACGACCGCTGGACTGTCTTTGCCACCTTCCGGTACAGCAAGATCTCTAAACATCCTGTCGGGGCAGCCCCTGGGCAATGTGACGGACGGGGTCCGGTATAGATAAGACCCCGACAAGGTCATCTGTGTGTGAGGAGGGGGATACTCCTTTCTCGACACACACGGAGAAGTTAGTAGTGCGTACCCGTTTAGCGGGGATAGCTGGTCAGGACACCTCCTCGAGGTCCCCGCTGGGTAACTCCAGATAGCTGGTCTCGAAAAGGCTGGGGTGGCAGGAAAGATGGTGGGAGAAAAAAAACTGGAGTGTTTGAGAGAACGAAGGTTGAGGAGATGAATGTTCGGAGGCTGAGCTCCTGACTTCCTCGTGATGGGCAATCACTAAGAGGAGCCAACTCCCCCCTCCATCCGGTCCCAATAGAGGGGGATTTTATCCCATGGAAGGGCTGGTACTGTTTTTTTTCGGGTGCCTAAGTACCTGGAATGTCACTCATGGACCTAGGTCTATGTCCGGCGAAAAGGTTCCGGTCCCAATGGGTATCAGTGATTGCACTGTGAAGGGCCTCAGAGCCTATGTACAGTGTAGCTGGGAAGCCCTTCTTGGGGGTCTCTCCAGAGATTTAGTCCGATAACAATGACTACTTTCAATCTTATTGTTAGAAAATGAAATTTATATTATAATTAAGCTAAGCAGAAGTCTACAATTGTTGGTATTGGGGTAAAGTGCTCGCATCAGGACCCGATGTTCATGGGTTCAAACCCGTCCGGGGTCGACGGATTTTTCTTGAGTAATAAAAATCCGTAGTACAACCTCCTTCTTAGGGGAAGTGAATCCGTTGGTCCGAGGTCGATTGTTGCATGCAAAAGAACCCTGAACGGTATGTGCAAATACCTTTCCCGACAAAATTAGTAGGTGATTTCCCTCTCACTCATAAAAATTATCGTGTGCTGAAATAATCAATCGGTTATTTATGTGCACTTTAAATACATCA
>CABFOW010008648.1:0-17118 GCA_902141385.1 Timema californicum | reverse complement strand
GTTTTTTCCAGAATATTCCATCCGAGTCTTATATTTAATTATTATAACTACTTACTTTTAACTACCTTAGAATGTTTTCTAAAATAATATTATTAATAGCTTAGCTAGAGGAGAGTATTATTTTTGTCTGAGTGGCCACCAGTGCGGCTGGAGATGATAGTAGTTTTGGACATTTTAAGAATTTCTTACCCGCCTCGGTTGCGTAGTAAGCTATTTCGCTTGTTTTGTGTTGAGCTAGACTAGTGAGGATGGGGGAGATAAAGTTTCAAAATCTCACTCGGATGAACTGAGGTGTTTTTTCCCCTATCCATTCTCACTCCACGCTAATGCGGGTTCACTTCTTCTTTATTCAACCTTCACAATTCCTAGCCTATTAGAGTAATTAGTACATAAGCATATAACCAAAACGGGTTGTAAGACACAGTACTAAGTGTTATTATTATCATTAAGAATTTATTTTTAACATACTTTGTGGTTGAATGGTATATTGCGTCATTCTCTCAATAAACTGAACTACTGATGATCGGGAGGATGGGTTTTTAATTCCGGTTGGATGAAACAAGTTTAATTTTATTTAATGGTTCTTAACTTTCACTTTACACAAATGGGGGCACATAAAGAACGTCTGAATTAAACTTTCCTTGGCCTTGACATATTAGCGTAATTAATAGATATTCATACAAACCGAATGGGTAGTAAAATCCAGTGCTTAAAAAAAAGGTCATTAGTCAACCTTTTATTGAACATAAACAGATTATTTTTAAATTACCTTACTAAATTTTTAGAAACATCTTACATTTTAATTACAACCAATAAAACCTGGTTTGTTTAGCGGTATATATAATATAGACATCTCTCAGTTCTTAAACGGCTATAAATATCAATCAGCGCAATGAAAATGGAGTTGTATAGACCATTTTCAAAGGAAGTGTAATTTATAAAGTACACAAATATTTAGTCTAGTCAAAATCTATAACGTTCTAATATATATTTAGTGTTATTTCATTGATATTTAATATTTAATTAGTATATTTGGAAATGTGTAAGATTAATTTGGTGAATAAACCTATTATAAAATAATATGTTGTCCCCTGTTTATCAAAATGTCATCTAGATTAATAATATAAGTTTAGACCCGTCCTATAATAATCGACCCCATACCTACCAAGTTTGAAAGATACTACTACTATAATTTGTCCTGATGTATGTTGTCGTGAAAGTAAATAAATTAACTTTTTCTTTATGTCAGATATGTTTTTTTTAGTGAAAATTGCATTGCAATATAATTATCGTCAAAAAAATTAACTGTTGTGTCCCAAAAATTATAATTTGTTTATGTGTATACTGGGATTTAACTAGGTTCCTTTAGATTTAAAGTTTCCCTCCTTAAAATCTTAGCTAAAATAATAATGACTTCAAATAAAGAAAATTAATAATTTGTCTGTGATAAAATTGATTTTCTTATAAATATTAAAGGTGATCTGGCGGTCTAGGGGTAAGGTGTCAGACTTCTATGCTGGCGGCCGGGGTTCAATCCTCGGTCCAGGCACAGATTTATCCGATTACCAAATCCTTCCTTCCCCTCTGACCAGACATATTGTGAATGTGAGGAATGCCAGGCCTCCACCGTGGTTCGGATCCCACGTTAAACTATAGGTCCTTCATTTCATCTCACAATCACCCTACCATTACACATTAGCGTAAGTGCGTATAAACCGAAAGGGTAGTAAGACGCGGTGCTAATAATAATAATAATAATAATATAAATATTAGATATATATTATATATTATAGAATGGGTTATGTTTGTTTAAAAAATTTAGAGATTTTAAAGCCAATAACCTTTTCTCTGATGACATGACAACCCAGCAGGAAAAGTTTCATAGCCCATAAAATGTTACTATTCCGGAAAAGGATAAAATTAAGAAATTAAATGGAAAAGTTTCATAGCCCATAAAATGATGCTATTCCGGAAAAGGATAAAATTAAGAAATTAAAAACTGTATGTAAAGTAAAAACAGTATTTTAGCATCAAAGAAAAATATTTAGCGTAGATATGTGAACTATACTTTTATAAAAAAAAACTCTTGATGCTCCAATTGTTTCTTGTTATTATGATGATGTCACAAGGTTAATTTAAATAAACTATTTGAGTTGAATCACTTTTCTTATCAATTCGTGTTTACTTATTTGTGACTGAGTAATAGGTTTGTCACTTTTATTGATAATTTTAATTTGTGTTTTATTATTTAAGACTCTTTTAACTTTAATAATATCAAAATTTTCGGTTTATCTTCTTCATAAAACATAGATTATAGTATTTCAAAACTAATTTGACAGTATTCACTGTTAATTGATTAATAAATAGTAACCCGTCTTGGTGGCGTATTTGGCTAACGCACTTGTCATGTAGAGCTCGACTGCTGAGGACGGGGAGATCGAGGTTTGAATCTCGGTCGGGTGAACTGGGGATGGTTTTTACTAAATGGTTTTCCACTCTCCCTCCACGCAAATGCGGGTTCATTTCCTCTAATTCAACCTTCCCAAATTCTAATCCATTAATGTAATTAGTACTTTGTGAATGTGGGGAATGCCGGGCCTCCGCCGTGGTTCGGATTCCACGTTAAACTGTAGGTCCTTCATTTCATTTCACAATCACCCTACCATTACACATTAGCTTAAGTGCGTATAACCCGAATGGGTAGTAAGACGTGGTGCTAATAATAATAATAATTATTATTATTATTATTGCTTAAAGCGTATAACGCGAATGGGTAGTAAGATGCAGTGATAAATATTATTATTATTATTATCAAAAATAGTATTATTGATACACCTACCCTCTTGTTTTCTGATTCAGGATCACAGATGTGTGTTTTTACTGTAAGTTGATTCCACCTTGATGCATCTTCCTGTGACCTTGACTTAAGATCGCTTGTTTTTTTTAAATGTTGTGTCACTTTTTACCACCGTGGTGTGAATTGTACACGGTGTCCCAGCCAAGCGCAAAGTATTTCAGAATCTGTGTTTGAAATGTACGACACCAGACACTACTCATAGTTTCCACTCGTCATCTAGTAAACATTTATTTATTATTATTATTATTATTAGCACCGCGTCTTACTACCCGTTCAGGTTATACGCCTTTACGCTAATGTGTAATGATAGGGTGACTGTGAGATGAAATGAAGGACCTAAAGTTTAACGTGGGATCCGAACCACGGTGAAGGCCTGGCATTCCATAGATTTACAAGTTGTGATTAATACACGTCTTGTCAGAGGTGAAGGAAGGGTTTTGTAATCAGATAAATCTGTGCCGGGACTAGGGATTAAACCCTGGACCCCAGCACACCTTACCCCTAGACCGCCAGGTTACCCAACGTTTATTTATTTAAAATATAAACTTGTGGCTGGTGCCGTATATTTCTAACATTTAATTTGAAATACTATGCGTTTAGGTTCGATTTTATATGAGGAAATCTGTACACCCACGGAAACAGTTTAATAAAGGTCTGTCTGGTTCTTGAAATATATACGTTCCCATTGATATGGCTAATCTTAATTAGCAAAAAAATTTAGTTCCGTCATGTAATTTCACAAAAAAAGACTCCATATATATTTTAAAGGTTTTTTGTTTTCTGCGACACAAGGCCTTTGACACAAATTTGCCATGTTGAACTTACGTCGTTAGTAGAAGCATTGTGTTTGTAAATTGTGGGATGTCTTCGTGAGAACCCTTAGTTTTTTTTTATAGTTATCATGATGGAGACACGCCGTGCCTGTCACGTGGTTTAATGCTTCAAGATCGTAACAAACTAGATAGCTGGTGGTGGAAAAATTTAGCTAAGAATCTACGTTCCAAGTATTAAGAGTAAACAAATATGATTTCCCTATTTCCTATCATATTTTTTTTTGAAGAATAATAACTTACTCTGCAATTATACTTCCTCATTCCTAATCCTTAGATTAGGCCATTAATATATATTTGTGTTTTTCCACAAATCTTTAGATCTTTAGATGCATCGGAATCAAAACTATATTAGATATCATCTCTAGGTGAAGTGTATAGCTAGTACTGTAAAACATCTTTGTCATGTCTTGGTTTTCATATGGTCAATCCTCCCTTAGATATAAAAAAAATTGAATTCTGATTAATCGAGGATGACAATAGCTCCTTATTACCCCAATACCACTGAAGTCGAAGAGATTTGGCAACAATTAACCGACAGAGAGTGAAGATAATGCTTTTTTCCAAGAAACCTTCAGTTCCATCAGAGATGATATTAGATATAGTCTAGACTATGGTGAATAAATAATTTCATTCAACACCAAATTGGAACCAAATTCAGATAATAGAGAATTAACACTATTCAAAATCATTTCTCATTCTTCATAAAGCAAAACACATTTTACATATACTAAAATATCTCACTCAAAAAATATTATTTAATACAACTAAGATAAAGTCATAAGTTTATTTATTCAAAGTTCTTTATTTAAATTGTCAATTAAATTTTTTTCAACTGTACTCACATTTTTACTTCAAAGTTGTATAAAAGACATAAAATTTACTACGTATGTTTACCAAATAAATAAATGCTTTTAGTTTAATACATTAATGCACCTATTTTTTTTATCTGGTTGGCTTAACAAAAGACAACATCATCGCATAAACGCAAGAGATGGACAGTGTTCATCTCCTTCAGACAAGGGAATCCGACAATTTCTACATACGACTGTATTTGCGTATGCTTTTTTTTAGACAGTCCACAAGTCTGATAAGCTGGTGCGTTTGATTGTAAACAAGTCTTAATACACTTGCGTGATTAATACGTTTGATTGTAATATTATTATTATTTAGTACCGCGTCTTACTACCCACTCGTGTTATACGCTTTAAGTACTAATTACGCTAATGGATTAGAAATTGGGAAGGTTGAATTAGAGGAAGTGAACCCGGATTTGGGTGGAGGGAGAGTGGAAAACCATTCAGGAAAAACACCCCTAGTTCACCCGATCGAGATTCGAACCTTGATCTCCCCGTCCTCAGCGGTCGAGCTCAAAACGACTAGCGCGTTAGCCAACTACGCCACCGAGGCGGGACGCGTTTGATTGTAAACAAGTTTTAATACACTTGCGTGATTAATATGTTTTTATATATCTCAAAAGGCTAGTAAGGCACAGTGCTATAATCATAATAATAATTAATATATTGTGAACTTGGTATCTACCATAAGCCTCTAAGTATGACCTTTATGAGCAGGTTTAACATGTTGGAATTATTATCAGCATATTGGGAACAACAGCAACGCAAAACTCAGTATACCTCTCCAGAGGATGAAGAAGATCTAATAATTTTTTACAGCCTACACCCAAATATCCTGAGAGCTTCCAGGAAAAAAAAAAGTCAAACATTGTCTACGTTTAAAGTAGAACTTACCGTAGAGCTTGATGCTGCCGTCCGTATCCCCCAGAGAGTTCTTGGAGACACATTTATAGGAGCCAAAGTCTGACGGCCCCACGGAGCGGATTGTCAGTTTCATGTGCACCTTGTAGGCGTTGTCTAGAAGAATGGGCTCGTATTTGCCCCCTAAAAGAATAAATACATATTGGTACTATTCGGAACTCTCTCGAAGCAGATATTTATTGGGGGGTGAGAAGAAAGACAAGCATGCGGTGCAGAGACGAACAGGCGTCGTTATTAGAAGAGAAGAAAAGAAGGAGAAGGCATCCCCCTATGAATCTGTTCAAATGGTACACTCTTAGTACTAAAATAGAAATAATGATTTCTTATTTTTATTCAAAATTGAAAATCCACTTAAGAGACCGGTCCACTTGGGAACAAGTGAGATGCTGGGCTGGATTTCAAGCGTGTCCTGTCCGTCATCTTTGTCCGTCTTCAGCTGCTTTCGGCTGTAGGAAAGGACTATATAAAAACTTCATGAGGCCCTGCAGATGCCGATTGAAGAAAATATTTAAGTCAAGTTAGTTTTAATTTAGTTATTATTATTATTATTAGGTCCAATAAGCAGTGGAATCAGTTAGGAGTAGGCGGAGTGCAATCTCTGGCAGGACACCTCCTTAGGGATGTCCGCCCCCCGCTGGGGCACTCGCCGATCTGAGGACTTGTGAATCCAGAGGACGGTGAGACACTTAGCGGGGAAGGATACTAGGGGCATAAAATACCTGAGGTGGACCAACGAGTAGGGTTACGAATCAGTATTAGGAATAAAAGGACGTTAGCTAGGTGCCATATTACATCTTATATTATAGTAAATAAAGGACATAGCTAAATTATGTTAACTAAATTGAGGTTGTAGAATTAGGTCCCGAGATACATTATAGGTATTGGAATGGATAGTTTAGGAAAATGAATAAATTATAAGAGTCATGGATAGGGTGACTTTTTTTTCATATGAATAATATAATTAATATGACAATAAAATAGGGTGGGTCAGAAATAGTTATACAGTCCATATTGAGGAAGGTTATGAGCAACGGGCTGAGGTTTGTCTGACGTTTGGTAGAGCTCAACGAAGTGACAATATCTTCAAAAGTGAATAACTATAATATGTGGCTTGCTTTTATTTAGATAGTGAATATTTATAATAATGTTCATGTTTATTTGGTAAGGGTAGTAATAATGGATAGTAAGGTTATATTATATTTCTTATTCCATTCTCATTATTTAAAAAAACGAAAATAAGGAGAAGGGAATAAAAAAATCAGAAATAATCTTACTATCAATTTTTTGAATATTTAGTTTTCAATTAAAATGTTAATTTTCTAGTAACTAATTCTTCTAATTGTCCCATACTATATTAAACTCTTTATCCATTTGTTATTAATTATTTTTTATTTATTAATTTAAAAATAAATAAGAGATAGAGGCAGAAGCATCAATCTCGTACTGCATGATTTATAGGTAAATAGTGGAATTCCACCTTTATAATTTACCAGCCTCCATTAGTCTAGTTTAAAATTTCAGTGAACTATTATCAATGGGCATGGCGATCTGAAAGCCAGGCTTGTTTTCTGGTGGCCAGAAAGATAATGTTTGAATCTTTGCCGAATGCAATGAGGATGGTTACTACCCCGAAAATTATTGTAGTGTCAATATTTTCACTAAATTCTGTCTTCCTCGTCAGTACCTCATTTACGCAATTAAATAATTGTGAATAACCCAAACGGTTAATAAATACAGTTATTTTATAACATGAAAGGGTAGTTTGACGTGGTACAAAATAAAAACAATACAATACAAAATTCAAACAAACATATCTTTTAAGAGGACACTTCGATGCAGTGATTGTCTAGAATGTACAAAAATAAAACCCGAATGGGGTTTTGAACCTTGGTCATCTACTATGCCTGTTCAGATATCCATATTTTTTTCGTTGTCAATGTGTCATTCAACCAAATATAATAAAAATATAATGGAGAAACTTCGATAGCCGCATCGTCTAACGCGCTATTCTCGCATTAGACTATACTACCGAAGACGGAGAGATTGGGGCTCTAATCTCAGTTGGGTGTATTGAGGGTGGTCTATGTAGAACGGTTTTCCACTCTCCCTTCAGTAAATGAGGTTACACTTCCTCTATAATATAACCTTCCAGATCAATAAAATCATTAGCATAAATAGTAAACAAGTATATAACCCGAACGGTTAGTCGGACGTGGCGAAAAATAAAAGGTTTTTTTTACCTTAAAAAAATTAGTAATGGTCTAATTTTAAAATTATTTTCAAGAGTCTATCAATTTCTTAACCTGTTCGTAGTTTTGACATCCTAGCTCTATTGGGATAGCGTTGTTGCCCACTAAGCTAAGTGTCACGTGTTTTGATCCTGGCACGATCAAAAACTACCATTGTTGAAACTAGTTTTTCCTCTTTCACAGTTATGAATAAACTGCTGAAGGATTGAGTGTTTTGTTTATTCTGTAATTAAGTTGGTTTAATAAGCCATTCTGATATATTCAGTTGGTACATAAAGTGCAAGCTGAATACCTTAAATAAAATATAAATAAGTTTTATACTCTTCACGCACTCTTGTTAGTTTACCATAAAACATTCCTTTTCCTCTCCCCTTTCTAGTTTTTGCAACCTTTCCTCTACAGCTCGTATGTACAAGACAACCCTCGAGCCACCCCTAAGAAATGTCTAGAATTATTGAGAATACCAACCAGTAAAAAAAAAAGTGGCAGGAGAAAAAAAACTGCCTCAAGATGAAGTTGAAAGGAGGGTTGTGTGTAGTTTTGGAAAGGGGATGGCTCGTGTCGTATAAAATGCTACTGATTGAGCAATTTGGTATGGGATTCTGTAAATGGGAGGCTATTCACACAGTGTTGCAACATCTAGAAAGAAAGAGATGGAAAGGTGGAAAGAGATTTAAGGAAAGGGTAGAAAAAGAAATTTATTGATCGTCTTTCAGATTGCTCAAAAAAATAAATCTATGAATTTTACATCAGTGTCTTTTTTTTTGTAACTCTGTTGTATCCGTGTGTGTTCGTATGTGTGTGTGTGTGTGTGTGTGTGTGTGAGAGTGTGTTATACGTTTGAACACACACCTTCCTCTCAACGAAACGTCGTATGTTGTTTGAAATATTCATGACAGAGGTTTTACTTTTTTTTGTGGAGTAGTGTTACAGGTCGTAAGGTGGAGAGGTCAGTTCTTGGTTTGGGAATGGAGGTGCTAGTTTGACTGCTAAAGCCATCTCGTGATCGTGTTATCGTGAACACACACCTTCCTCTCAACGAAATGTCGTATGTTGTTTGAAATATTCATGACAGAGGTTTTACTTTTTTTTTTGTGGAGTAGTGTTACAGGTCGTAAGGTGGAGAGGTCAGTTCTTGGTTTGGGAACGGAGGTGCTAGTTTGACAGCTAAAGCCATCTCGTGATCGTGTTATCGAAATAGTTATGAAGGGCAGTTTACGTGACTTATTTTTTATATTTCTAAGAAAGTGAGAAACGGGTGTTTTATTTTTAGCATCTCGTCTTAATACCAGTTTGGGTCCCTACGCTCATGTACTAATTACGTTAAAGGTTTTAAGGATTAAGAAGGTTAAATTTATATAAAGTGTACCAGAATTTGTGTGGAGGGAGAGTGCAAAACTATTTTGTAAAATCCACGCTCAGTACACTCGACTGGGATTCGAACCTTGATCTCCTCCTTATCCGCAGAATTCATTGAAATGGACATGCCTAAATCGCTTATTAAAAGGGATAGATTTAAAATGATTTAATTTCCAAAACTAACAAAAAAAAGTATTCCATCCAAATAAAACAAAAAAAAATGATTTGTACCAACATAAATAAATTTAGGTTTGAAAAGATTATTTGGAGAATTCATCTATTTGTTTAAATATTTATTGTATAAATGTAATATCTAAACAAATAAAGATTTTTAACGTTACCTATATGTTAGTTATATTATGATAAATAAACACAATTTGTCTTCTAATTTTAATACAAAATAACCATAGAAAAATTTAGTTTATCTTTGAATTTTGAATTAAAATGTAATATTTAATAATTACTCATTGGATTTCAGTTATTTTGCCATCAAGTAAAATAGAAAAAAAATATTTCTACATTCAATAGGATAATACAGCATTAATTACATGGATTAAGCCAAAATATTTGAAAAACTACAATTTTATTGTATTTTAAAAGTAAAGTTACAGCCCATGTGTTTAACGGATGTCATGCGAGATTTAAGCGCAAACAGCTTAGTGGCTTTTGATTTAAAGAGGAACATACAAACACAAACTAATCCTTATATATTTAGTAGACCATCACTTTTTTACGTAAAAGTAAGAACCAGCGATTATTTTTTTACTCCAAACTATATTTTTAACATTTGATATACCTCAATTGTGTAATATTTTAAAACAACATTATATGTTTACACACTATAACGAGTAATAAGTAAAGAATATCTGATTAAATCCTTTCAACATATTCATATAATCGTCAATAAAAAAAATTATTATGTTTACTAGCGCAATTGTTTTACGCCAAACCATTATTATTATTATTATTATCAGCACCTCGTCTTATTACCCGTTCGGGTTATACGCTACTTACGCTAATGTGTAATGGTAGGGTGATTGTGAGATGAAATGGAGGACATACAGTTTAACGTGGGATCCGAACCACGGTAGAGGCCTGGCATTCCTCACGTTCACAAGATGTCTTGTCAGAGGTGAAGGAAGTCTCTGGTAATTAGATAAATCTGTGCCGGGACCGAGGATTGAACCCCGTACCCCAGCACAGAAGTCCAACACCTTACTCCTAGACAACCAGGTCACCTGAAAAACCATTTTTAATACCCACAAAATAATCTGATTTGTTACAAGTTTAGGTAATATCCATAAAGGTGTAAAACACTGAAAAAGGAAAAACCAATAATGTAAACCCACTTCTTAAAATTTTCTCTTGGACACTGCACTGTATAAACTGTTCCTGTTGAATATAAAGAAAAAGAAAGAGACGAAATGATTAGAACTTCCCCACACCCATTGATAAAACTCGATTAATGATCCACTAGTTATGGTAAATAAAGAAGAAGATAATAGAGTTTTCAGAACATCTACACCATTAGTGAGACAAAGTTTAGAACAAACAAAGAAAGAGATGGAAAATGGGGGAAGAACGGAGATAGAAATTGAGAGGATCAAAATAAATTTGTTTAATTATCAGTGAGGTGTTACTCTCTCAAAACATTTGCATTTCCAATTTGTTCCTTTCTACATGTATGTTTTATAATTATTTGAGATGTACGTTCGTAATTCGGTTTCAATGTCTTTTATTCACATATGGCAACAAACAAAAAAAGTTCGCCCCAGATTTTATAATTACTTTTCGTAACTTTGCGAGGTGAAAATAATTCTCATTTATGGGCAGGTTGTTTAAATGTCAAGCTCGTCTAGTCGGGGTTCGTATTTAATAGGAAGTTAAGATGCTATAATATCCATGCTAGATAAACTAGGGTGCTTATTTTTTTACTAAATAGTTTCTCACTTTCCTTCGGACAAAAATACTTGTACTTCTTTAAGTCTTCTCTTTTATCTCTTCTTTATTGGTGTAATATCTACCCCTACCCCCTCCAAGTGTTACCGTCAGTTTGGGATAAACGCATACTATTATTAATCTAATTGAATAGGAATAGGCTAGGTTAAATTTTAGAGGAAGTGTACCCACATTTAAGTGAGGGAGAGGGGGAAAATATTTAATAAAAAACTCACACTCATTATATACTTACCTGCTTCAGTAGCTTAATGGCTTAAGGTGTTAGGCTGGCCTACTGATGGTGGGGGGAGTGGGGTTAGAATCCCAATTAGGTTAAGTTAATTTTTTTTCTAAATGTTTTCTCACTCTATTTCCACAAAATTCTGGTAGATTACCACTAAAATGCTTCCTTTATCATCCCTACCCCAGTAGAGTAGTTTTTTTAGAACCAAGTATTACTACTTATTTGGGCTATACGTCTATGTACCAATTACTTTAATGGTTTTAAGGACTAGTAAGCCTTAATTTAGAGGAAATGCATCCGATTTTGCGTGGAGGGAGAGTGGAAAACCATTTAGGAAAAACTACCCTCAGCGCACCCGACTGGGATCAAACACCGATCTCCCCTTCATTGTGAGTCTATTCCAACACTAGATTAGCACGTTAGACCACGCGGCCACTGAAGCGGGTCATTATAATTGTTATATTTTCGTAAATATCTGAACGGGCATAAAAAAAGAGGTGGTGATAAAGAATATCACATTTTTATCCAACCGTGATTCAAACCCTTATATCCTTTTTCACCACCTATCCAGTCTAGTTTGAGAATGACGCACTGAACCATGTGACTTTGGGTTGCAGGAACCTTTAACTAAAATAATATTTCCCAAACGTGAGATAGAGTTTTTGCTAGGTGAAATATTATCTTCCCTTTCTGGATGTTAATGTTAATACATTTTTTTTTCTCTTTTAGCACAGCTGAGCTAGAGAGGTGGTTGGTATCTTTGGCAACGTCTTGTAATCGAGTCGGCTACCCCATCATAATCCCAGAGTCATCTCGTGCCGTTACTCCCCATTACCAAGATACCCCCCCAGGGAGGGTATGGCCTTAGATAAACTCTCATCTGCATAAGAGAAGTTGCGCGCTTTCAACGTTCAAACACACACACAAATAGATACACACATGAGCACACACATGTATACACACCCGCACATACACACCAACACACATCATCAAACACATAAGCCCTTCCACTCACACACACGGTCACACACCCTCACACTCACATATACACACCTACACCCACCCACCCACAAACACATGAACACACCCACGCACACACATGCACATGCACACACATGCATACACACATACACCCAATCACAAACACACACAGTGGGAAGTGACAGTTATATATTATGCCCCTTGCTTTTGTGTTTTTGGCCTGGATAATAGCAGTTCATCAATTGTTTCGGTTTTAAACTATAAAAATGATGTGCATTATTATTCTAGTAGTAAGGACTTAATTACAAAAAACTGTTTTGTGGTAAGAACATATTATTACAATTTTAATATTATAATATTGTTTTTTTATAGATTTAAAAACATATCGATCAAGGATGAGAGCTGCAGTTCTAATGACTTGAAAGTTGAACGTGAAAGTTGTTTAAGTAACTTTTCTGTGAATTATAAATTCTTCCTATGAAAATGCAATTTAGTACTGTATTTATTAGGAATAGTTAAATATAAATTCAGATACTTTTATAAACAACTATATTTTATGTTGGAAGAAAAAACTACAGATTTTCTAATTTGGGATTGAACCAAACTATTATTTATCACCGGCCCGGTGGCGTAGTTTGCTAACGCGCTTGTGTGTTGAGCTCGACCGCTCGAGGTTCGAATCTCGGTCGGGTGAACTGGGGGTGGTTTTTCCTCAATCGTTTTCCACTCTCCCTCCACGAAAATGCAGGTTTACTTCCTCCCACGCACACACATGCACATGCACACACATACACACATACATACACACATACACCCAATCACACACACAGTGTGAAGTGACAGTTATGTATTATGCCCCTTGGTTTTGTGTTTTTGGCGTTGATAATAGCAGTTCATCAATTGTTTCGGTTTTAAACTTTAAAAATGATGTGCAGTATTATTCTAGTAGTAAAGACTTATTACAAAAACTGTTTTGTAGAAAGAACACAATACAATTTTAATATTTTTTTAATAGGTTTTGAAAATATCGAGCAAGGATGAGAGCTGCAGTTCTAATGACTTGGAAGTTGAATGTGAAAGTTGTTTAAGTAACTTTTCCGTGAATTATAAATTCTTCCTATGAAAATGCAATTTAATACTGTATTTTTTTGTAATTGTTAAGTATAAATTCAGATACTTTTATATACAACTATATTTTATGTTGGAAAAAAAATAATAGATTTTCTAATTTGGGATTGAACCAAACTATTATTTATCACCGGCCCGGTGGCGTAGTTTGCTAACGCGCTTGTCGTGTTGAGCTCGACCGCTCGAGGTCCGAATCTCGGTCGGGTGAACTGGGGGTGGTTTTTCCTCAATCGTTTTCCACTCTCCCTCCACGAAAATGCAGGTTTACTTCCTCTAATTAAACCTCCCCAATTCCTAATCCAATAGAGTAATTAGTACTTAAAGCGTATAACCCGAACGGGTAGTAAGACACGGTGCTAAATATTATATTATTATTATTTATCATATATTGTAAACCTGCTGTAAAAATTCAATCAATTGTCAAATTCTTCAGTGGCCTGTTATTTAAAACCAAGAACTTAACATTATATGTTTGAATAATTTGCGGTTAAAATAGTAAAATAATATTATGCTTAATTTTTTGTTCTACTTTTTAATATAAAAATATGTTATTATCATTCTACTGTGTGTACACATTTATTTTATTTATATATACATTTATAAAAATTAATTTTAACATCTATAAATCACTTTGAATTTAGTTTGATGTACCACATAATCTTTGACCATAAACGTTCAATTCCATTGACATTATTACTATAATAATTGCTTTAAAAATTTATCAAAACAAGCAACCGAAATTATTTATACATTACCCTAATTAACATCAATCTCAGTAGCTTATGAGCCTACTTATCTAGGGATCTCGGTTTTATTCCCGACATGTCTGAAAGATTTTTAATTTGAAACATTTTAATTTTGATTTTGTATAGAGAAATAATGCTGTGTGTGTTTAGAAAAAATTAAGTTTGCTTTTAAGTTGTATGCCGATATTATAATCAGTCATTTCAGAAAGTGCACTTTAAAAATCTCAAATATATACACACACACAAAAATAGTTTTTTTTTGATTGAACCGTAATCAATATTAAAAAGAAATAAAAAATCATACATACCTAATCATGCTGTTCCCTTATGGGATAGGCAAGAAATTTTGTACATAGCTCAAAAAATAAATCCGTACTTAAGCCATCCTCAATAACTTTCACCACACTTTCCTATTCATGTATACTTCCTTCACTTCAATATAATCCATACATCGAGTCATACATGCTCTTTTATTCTTAGAACTCTTCATGTTTCTTTTTTTCACACAACATTTTGTCACGTCTTACATGACCTACCCCTTCCTTTCTATCCACACACTCTACCTTCATATGTTTGCTTTGTCACTCAATCCACACTCATCCTCTCAACATGCATAAACCAACGTAAGATGCTTCTTTCTCATTGACGTATCCCTTTCTAACCGAACTCCTTCAGCACTTATTCATTACTGACTCTGTTCATATTAGTTTTCCCACATACATTTTTTAGATATTGATACATAGAATTATTTGAGTAAAATGAAAGTGTTAACATATAGTTAAATACTGACTCAACTTCGATAGCACTATACGAACCTTGAGCAATTATCTCTCCTTTTTCTCTGGTCCAGTAGTTTATGGACTTAGGGTAAGCCTCGGAGTGGCACTCCAAGGTCATCTGTTGACCTTCATGAGCACCAACCAGCTGATTTTGTATCCATATCATGGGAGGAACTGAATACGGAAACAAATAAAACACGTTTGTTTGGTGAATAAAAAAATGTCCTATATGTTTGCACCTTTTGGATTTGTTGTGTAGACAAATAACATTTTCTCAACTATTTCTCCTGAGATTCGTGCGTCTCTTAATAATATACAGCTTGTTCGGAAACTCATGGTCCAAACTGCACATATAGTTCGTTTAAACCAAAACTAATACAAAATACCTATACACCTAAATCCACAACGCTATGCTAATAACATTTAATTGTGTTCAAAGCTTCAGCGTACAGCGCCGGGAGAGCAAAGCTATTCAAGCATGCGTGTACAAGAGGTTGCATATGGGTTAGGAGCACGCAGCAAAATATACCACAGTTAATTTTAAGCAACACATCAGTCCATCTAGAAATAGGTCATCATTAACGATCCTACATCACAGAAAGGGCTTGCCATTATTACATGTGCAGTGCCACGCGCCTAACTTATATACAACTTGCTGTACACGCATGCTTGACAGATTTGCTCTCCTGCCGCAGTACGCTAAAACGTTTAATAAAATTTAATGGTATTAGCATATCTTCTGGATGTAAATGTATAGGATTTTTTTTTATTACTTATGGCTACAACAATATATGTGTGCGGTTTGGGCTATGAATTTCCAAGCATCCTGTTTGGGATGTACAAAAATTAAAATATTGTCAATAGCAACATTGGGATTATCGCTTGAAATATTTATCAAATCCCTAATGATGCTCCTAATGAAAGTTTAGTTCCTTGTTAAGTGAATAATAAACACTTTGGGTTTTAATTGTCTACATTTCCTCAATTTCCAATAAAAGTTTATAAATTTGTTAAATAATATTGCACATCCGGGTTACTTTAATCGTACATACGCCCAAATCTAGTAATATTACATCCTTTCCGGGGAGGCTCTCTCTATGTCCCGAAGAGATGGTATGATGGTGATAGAGAGTATGTGGGTGTGGAACCATCTTAAGCCTTCTAATTAACCAACCCCTGGTGACCGTTGGAATGAATCCCCTTTTGGGAAAAAATACTCAAGTTACCAGCCAGGAATCAAGCCCGGGACCCCTAGGCTCGTAGTCATGTGAATTGAGCCCTATACTATGGGTTAGGTTAGTTAATTAATTAATAATTGTATACTTCAGTTAGTATCTTACTTTACATTTAATTTTTGAACAGCCTAAATTTATTTTATAGCATTTTATTATCACGCTAGTACTGCATATGATATTTTTTAAATAAAGTTTTCTAACGTAGCAATTAGAAGTTTGAGATTATAGGATAATATGGAAGGAATTGTGAGTCAAGATAAATAATTTCGTATGTCAAACCATTTTTTGTTTATAATAAATTAAATATTACTAGATTAAATACTTAATAAAAATAACTTTATAGCCTCAACACATATTCAAACCATATTGACCGAGAGACTACCTTCTTTTGGTTAAAATAGTGCCATTATTAGTGACTAGCCATTAATTTGTTAATAAACTATTATTCAGTAATGAAGTATTAATTAGTAATCAATCATTAATCATTATTTCATCATTTATCAATATCACATTATTAATTATTAACCATCTATTAATAGTAATCAACCAATTAATAGGTAGCCAAAAATTAATTTATAAGTAACCAACTGTTAATTATTTACTATTATTATTAAACATTAATTTATCAACAACCAACCATTAATTAGTAATAAACCAATGATCAGTAACCAACTGTCAACTAGCAACAACCAATAACTAGTAACCAAACAATATTAATATTAACCAACCATCTATTTGTCATCAACCACTAAATAGTAGTCAATCATTACTTAGCTACAACCACCAACCAATTACCAAGACCTTAATTTGAAACCAATCAATAATTAGTAACGCAAAAAGACTTTGTAATATGTTAACGATAATAAAATCTTACAATGTACTATAAGCATGATCCTTTTGCTGACTGTTGGCGGGACACCATTAGACGCTATGCACAAATACGCTCCCATGTGAAGTCTGTTCACCCTGGTAATGTTGAAGAACGGACCTTCCA
>CABFOW010008645.1:0-17125 GCA_902141385.1 Timema californicum | reverse complement strand
AAACTAGATTTGCAAAACGTAAAAATGGAAGCTTCTTACCCTCATAGCTCTTGAATAAAAATAGTGAAAAATAAATCTTTAGTGTGTAACATTCCATAGAATAAAACTCTTTTGAATGACGAAAAAAAAATTCTGGGCGTATGGCCTTAACACGACTGGTGAAACAAACAAAAAAGCAGCACACAAGTCTGGACTTATCTGGAGTGGCGCGACAAACGATTATCAACAAAGTAGTGAATGCCACCAAGGTGCCACCAGAGGTAGAAAGAAATATACTATATTTTATTTTTCAGTTTTGATCATAATTCAATCCAATTTCAACGCTTTGAGTTACATTAGTATTATATGTTAAAAATGGTACAATCCTGCAACAAATTACGAGAATATGAAAAAAATCTGATATTTTGACCCAAATGTGCAAACTGAAGATATAAAAACTAACGGTAGGGAAACATAAAATTACAAAAATTCAATAACAAGGGTAGTTTTATCATTTAATTTGGAAAAACATTATTCTTCATAATATTCAAAGAATTAAGGTTGACTATCGATCAACATCAACACAAATAGATATGAATAATCTTCATTTAAATGATTTTTAAGCTATTGAATAGATCAATAGTCTAATACAGTCGAACCTTGATATTCAAACTAATTGGGAACGTGGATGGTTCGGATTATCAACTTGTTCGGATGAGCAAGTATGTTTTTATTTTATAAACAAGACAAAAGAATACATTATAGTATGATACAGTACAATAATTATTTTTTAAATATGATTTTTTTTACTAATGTGGAGGATTAAGACACAAAAAGATAGTCTGTGAGATATTTTGAAAAAATCTAATGAATCATAATTGTTAAAAGTAAAAAAATAACTTTAAAAAAAATCCAAGTGACATGCAGAGTGTAGACATCGCCATGGGCTCACACTGTTTAGACTATCAAGGTTCTATTGTATTACAGAATAATAATTATTATTATCAAATCAATTGCAGATTGTATAGATTTAAAAAATGATGTAAATGGTATTTATCATGTAGAGGTTCTGCCTATAATATTTATAACTTACAATATTCTGATCTATTTTTTGCATAATGTTACTGCTTACTATTTAGTTATTTGTTTTTAATGTTACTTTTTATTCCTATTATTATTAACCACTTTTTTAATCTCGTATCTATTCATCACTATATAACATTATTTAGCCATTTTTTGTCTATTATTTTTTCTTGTGTAAATATATGTTATTTGTAAGGTACTTGTGTACTTTTCAGTGCTGGCCTGTTATAGGTCTTACGACTGTTGGCCAGCACTATAATAAAGGAAATAATAATATTATTATTATTATTAAGACATAGTGGCATTGATATTGACAACATTCTTTGGGGATAAGATATAAAAATAAGATAAGTAAATAAACAGATATTAATTTTGAGTTTTTGAGGTTGGATGAAAACCCAGTGAAGCGATACTAATAATTACTCAATGAGCTACTATTTTATTGTTTTTGGGCCGTACCTAAACTAATATGTATATATATATATATATATATATATACGATACCCACAATGTCTTGATGTCTTGTTACAGTTTTATTTTTACAATTGGACTTGAGTTATGAAATGTTTGTAGCTATCCAGTTTTAACATGTAAGCAACATTTTGGAACAAATTTGGTGTTTTTATTATTAGGTGTTCTGTCTCACAACAGGCCCATTCCTTTTGTCAATGAACCTAAGACCACCAATGCGCCCTGTCCTCAGCCTTATCCTTCAGCTACCAGAATTTTCTTCTTTACTTCAAGTTATCTAATATTTGAATCCTCCTCCTTACTAAGCTTCTCTTTCCCTCAATCTTTCATTCTATGACGTCATGTGGAAGACAATTCTTCCTAAGGATGTGTCATCCAATTTTC
This sequence comes from Timema californicum, assembly GCA_902141385.1. Classification (NCBI taxonomy): domain Eukaryota; kingdom Metazoa; phylum Arthropoda; class Insecta; order Phasmatodea; family Timematidae; genus Timema; species Timema californicum. The sequence continues at coordinate 15,208 of CABFOW010008645.1, read as the reverse complement.
TTTGCACCAAAGAATCACATCCAAAATGGTCCTTTTCTCACCTACTCTTCCTAGGACTTCTTCATTTGTCACCCTGTCTGTCTACCTTATTTTCTCATGTCTTCTCCAGCACCACATTTCAAAGCTCTCCAAGTATTTATTTTCTATCTTACTAAGCGTTCAAGTTTCTGCTCCATATTTCGATGCTCCAAATGGTGCATTTCATCAGTTCCAAACTCAACTTGTTGGTCAGCAGTAACATCTTGTTGAAAGCTTCCTTGGCCATGGTGATCCTTGACCTAATTTCCTTGGTACACTAGTCAGGCATCCTTTGTCAGCAAACTTCCCAGGTACTTGAATTGCTCTGTTTTCCAACTCCTGGTTTCCAATTTTGATTTTCAGCGGCTTTTCATTTTTTGAGATCATCTCAATGTTGATCTCCATACCATTTCTTCTCCCTACCTCCGCCAGCCGGTTCATCATTTTCTGCAACTCTTCTTTATTTTAGGCCAGCAATGCTATATCATCTGCATATTTTATTTTGTTGAAGACGCGCCCTCCTGTTCAGAAATTGTCACATCCCTCTAGGGCTTCCCTGACTGGCCACTCACTTTACAAGTTGAACGGACTGGGTGACAAACAGCATCCCTGTCTCCCTACTCTTTCTATCTCTACACTGTTGGTCTCTCCATCATTCAACCTCACCTTCACTTGCTGTCCCAGGTAAAGGTTTACAATCAGCCTTCTGTCTTATCTAGTTGATGTCAATCTTTTTTAGTATTTCCATCAGTTTCAACCATTTCACTCTATCGAAAACCTTTACCAGTTGATGAAATCAATGTAGACTTCTTCCTTGACTTTCAGCACTCTTTCTGAATTTATTCTCAGCATACTGGTGGTATCTCTGGTTCCTTTTATGAATCCAAATTGGTCATCTTCCAGCACACTTATTTTCTGTTCCAGTCGCCTGTTGATTATTCTTTCTACAATCTTCCCCACATGAGAGATGAGGTCCTGTGTGGTCACTGCATTTTTTGGATGGGTTCTTCTTCTTCTTTAGAGTCACCATGGTTGCGTTTAGAAAGTTCTTGGGTCAATCTCCTGTTTCATAGATCCTATTTATAAGTTTTGACGCTCCCCAGTTCCTTCAGAAGGCCAGTTGGTAGTTTGTCATCTTCAGCAGCTTTCCTTCTTTGCATGCCCATTATGGCTGTCTCCATTTCACTCTTTAAAATGAGTCCTTATTGATCTTCCTCTACCTCTTTTTCTGCTTCAACCTATAAGTTTCCAGGTATTGGCCTATTATTTTTAATTCTGGAGGAGTAGTACTTATTAAATATGTTAGTTAAATAAGAATCAATTGTTTTTAACAATGCTTAAGTTGGTGGAAGATATATTGTTTGTATTGAAAATAGAGACTAATCTGTAAGAAGGAATATTTCAATAACTTTCATAGCAATTCATTAGCTTTTTTTTCTCATCTTCTTTATTTATAGAAATTAAAAATATTGATAATATTGTTTAAATATTTATTGCTAGTCGTCAATTAAAATTCAAATAACAAGTTTACACTAAATGTTATATAAAACCAGCTCAAAGAAATTAATATAATTGTATAAATTATGTGTCTTTTTACCATTTCAGCCCCCAAAAAACCCAGCTTAACATTTATAATTGCGGTTTTCACCCAGGGCAACCCTACTGCAATGTTCCACCCTGACTCTTTGTGCCCTTTTCTTATGCAAAGAAAACAATAGTTGCAGAAACTAAGACAATGATTGGAAGGGGTAGAAGGGAATAACTCAGTCAATTAGTTATTTTTTTTACAATAAGATAATGTTGCTTAAAACTTTTTTAATATAATGGTTGGGTTTTTTTACCCGCTTTAGTGGGCCTATACTCTCGGCCAGATGTTACATATAATTTTGATTGGGCTGCCAATGATGGGGAGATTCGGGTTCGAATCTTAGTCAGGTGTACAAATGTGGGTACATTTCCCCTAAAATTCAACCTTACTCATCTCTAATACATTGGCGTAATTAGTACATCCGCATATAGACCAACCGGGTAGTATGATGTGGTGCTAATAATATATAAAACTTATTCAAACATTAAGTCTGGAACTTTGCTTAAATTCATGAAACCTTTTTAAAAAAAAGACAGATTTTTATTGTGAAATGTTCATTTTGTTGATAACAAGAAAACGATTATTTTAGTTCTGTAATCCTGTTATAAAAACAAATATTAAAAAAGTATGATTGTCTGCTAATAGCCTGAGTTCTTATATATATTATGACAAGATCAGATATTTATATCCATATTTTAATAGTATAAATTATGTGACACTACTTGAATTCTAGGCACACATAATGGCCCTTGTTTTTCTTCAAACCCTAAGGAAAGTGGCTATCAGAAACACATGTGAATTGTGTTTAGGAAATTAAACAAGATATTAAAGAATACTTTTGAATAAACACAGACGACTTTCTGGTTGTTGTTTATGTCATGATGGGTGTAGACAAAGTGATTGACAACAAATTGGCTGATGGGAGAGGACAAAGTACTAGAAAGGTAAGTGGTCAACACACAGGAGTGACATGGATCAAGTGGCCGATACGAATAGGAACATGTGATAAAAAGCCAACTGATCAACAAAATGTAAACAAATATTTGGTAAGTTAGGTGGGTTGGGGGCAAGTGGTCAACACAACTCTGACCAACTGATCGATAATCTCAGTGAACAATAAGTTAAATACATTGCAAACAAAGTACTCGTTAAGTCAAAGGTCTCTGGTTTTGTGTTTGTTCCTTTAATGTGTTTCTATACATCTTTCCTGTAAATTCTTCCAAAAAATAATACAATTACCTTATAGAGTAAAAGGTTATCCTTAAAGAGAACCAATTGAATTAGTCAGGCCAATATTTGTATGAAGCATTTTTTCCTTGACTTTTCACTACCCGTTTGAGCTATCCGCATAGATGTAGGAATGGCGAAGGTAGAATTTAGAGGAAATATACACACATTTGGTTGAAGGGAGCGTGGGAAAGCATATTATAGTTATTAAATTTATACTTCAGCAACGTCTGTTTATAACCAAAGATCCATTTTTATAATTAAGATTTAGACCTATGTTTAAGCCTCATAGCTGTAGGAGACCAAGTGACACTATTCACTTTAAATAAACTCACAAATGCTCATGGTATTTATAAGGATAGCTTCCTGATCTCTCATAAAAGTCGCTGATAGTGTCTTGATACTCTTGAATTTGCTTTAGGACTAATGTACTCCTGTTGCCGATGATAGTGTGTTGTGACCACAATTTTGTTATTTCATTATTTGATCTTTTCTTAGAATTGATTCCAGATTGTCTAATGTTGGGGTGAAATATTGTGGTCCTGTTTGTTAATGTAATATAGGCCTGACATTTTCGGTATTTTTGTCTATAATTATTCCTTTGTCTTAGCCATGTGTCCACCATAGCAGGGATTGTATGAGTTATGTTTACATTTATAGCATTAGATTTTATATAGGAATTACTTGTGTCTCCTAAATGGTGAATTAACTATAATTATTGGTTAATAATAATCTGATCTTGAAATGAGAGTAGACTCCTCCCGAGTATTATTATGGAATCTAGCTTATGTACAGAACTTTGGCATCATATATCACATGTTTCTAACTCGAATTATTCATAATTGAGATTAAAAGTAACTATTTTAAGATCTTTGGTCTATATTGGCAAAAATGTCACCTTCTCACTTCTTGTCTAGAAGCCAAGGCACATTGCCAAGAAGATTGGTGTAAGGAATTACAAGTGAATTTATTTAAACTAAAACAAAGAATTATTGTAATTGTAAAATAACATTAAAATCATAAATATGAAAATTCTTTCGTTGACAACCACTAAAATTAGTTTAACTTTAAGAGCTTAATTGTAGTTTGTGTATCTTTTAAAAAAAATCTAAGTACAACCCTCCTTTCAACAAATCAGTCAAGAGCCGTTCTCAATTAAAATTGATTATAATTATACCTACCAAGTCTTTGTGCAAGTCTTTGCTTAGTTGTGAAGTCAGTTTCATTATGCCAACGAATATAAAAAAAATTCCGAGTAGAACTGATAAACTTTTTAACACCATAGAGGCCATATTTAATTAAGATTAGATAGGTTGACCACAGATCAAACAAATAATTACAGAGCGTGGAAACGGCAGTAGACACATTCTCTTTTAAAAACTACTTATACCAATGAGTTCTCTATGGCTGAAATCATGAGTAGTATCAATTACAGTTTACAAAAACGATAGCTCTATTGTTGTATGCTTGAGGGAGAAAATATAAATCTGACTATTGTATCATTAATATATAATACTTTTTTTTTTATCACCGCGTCTTACTACCGGTACATGTTAAGGTTATACGCACATATGATAATTACTCTAATGGGATAGGGATGAGTAAGGAAGTATTTTAAAGGTAATCTAACAACATTTGGGTGGAAGGTAGGTGGGAAATCATTTATGAAAAACCACCCTCAGTAGAGCCAACTTGGGTTCAAACCCCGGTCTCCCCGTCATCAGCAGGCTGGTCTAACACGAGAGTGACGCCTTAGACCATTTGACAACCGAAACCGGTAATATAATATTACTATTAGTTTTTAGAAATAATGAAATATTAAACCATTGCATTTTGATGTAGAAACATGAACATTTTAGGAAATAAAGTTGTATGATTCCCTGATAATATTGTCACTATGTATAATTTAAACCTTTAATAATATAGTAAAACATGTAGCTGGCAATCATATTTACTTGTCTGCCCATGTTTTCATGATGAAGGCTTTTTGTGTGTAGCCTATTAATAAGAATGTGATATGTTAGCTTTATAATAAAAGAAATGAATTATTAAATTATTATAAGATCAATAATTTATAGTAAAATAAGAAATATGTAGTTGCTTGAATTATTTTATTTATGTATCTACCATACATTTTATGCCTTATCAATAATATAAAGTATAGGCAACTGTTATCTTAAACCCTTTTTTTGAGAAAGCAGGATAAAAAGGATGGATTTTAAGTGAATCCATTATCTACATATATTCGGGGTGAGCATGAAAAATCTTACACGTCTGACCAGTCAATGACGTGCATTTCCTCTGCTCTAAATGTAGAGCCAAATATTTAGGCTTATTATTGTGGTTTTTTTTAAAACTCGTCGGTCCTAATGTGGCACATTAAAAGCAAAGGGTTTTATTTGCATTAGCATGAATAATAGGTATTAAGTCACTAATTGCAACACTAGAATTAAAATTATTAAAACAAACAAGGACTTGTTAAAACAATCTGATCACAATTTAAACACAACCACCCCGAGTTTGAGTTCAGAATGTAAGCCACTACACCAACTTTGTTATTCATAAGCTATTAATATTTTTAATATCATACTGTTTTTATTATAATCAATAATAGTTTCTTTTTAACAATGAACAACGAGGGATTTTAATATTGTGTTAGTGAATTTAAAATAAGGGTTATTACTGTATGGAAGTTAATCCGAATTTGCGTGGAGTGAGGATAGGCAAGGCATCTCTACTGCATCCAATCTCAACAGAACTCGATCACCTACCTTCTCGATGACGGAGACCCAAAGAAGTGTGATATAACTTTAGGTCATGTGAGAAATAAAACTCTGAATTCTTAATTTACTACACATTCGATCATCCGATACCTTAGCTAAGTTGGTAGTGGGTCTGACTACTGAGCGAATGGTCCCAGGTTTGATTCCTGGCATGGCCGAAAATGTATCATTACAGAAAATACGGGTTTACCATATCACATTGATAATTTGACGGGCGAGAAATGAATGTTGTGCCTGTCCTACTAGTCAAGTTAGATCATAAGACATTTGAAGCTACGACAGGCCTAGCCAGCTGGTGGTGGAATTTATACATAACTTGAATAAACTAAAAATGACCAAGGCCATAGGGTGGAAACAGTAAGTGATGTAAAGATACACATCCGATAAGGATAGGTGTCAAACAACGCTTTTCTGAAAATGAGACTCTTTTGTCACATTATACTGAGAAATTATTATTTATGCCATATAGTCAAACGTTTTGAACTAAGTTATGGTATGCAGGCCTTTTTGTAAACATATTTACTACATTAAATATAACAAACACTGATTTTTCTTTAAAAAAATCACATAAAATAATGATTTTAGTGCTCAAATGTCACAGTGTCATGTGGTTAAGTGTGAAAGAAATAACATAATTGTGCTTCTTTCTATCCAGCGAATTGGTAATACTAAGAGTTCTAAATCACTATATTTATGTTGTAGTTAATAATAATTTTAAGATTTTGTGAGATATGAGATATTGACGAGGAATACCGAAATATTACATTACTAATCAGAAATCATACACTACAAACCCTCCCATCACTCCTTGGAACAGACTCATGTTTGCTGATGTCTTGATGATAAGAGGGTAATAGGAAGTAGTAATAGCTACATAAACCTTATTTGTGTAGAAGAGGGCGAGCAAAAACTGTTTTTTAGGGAATTGCATCCCAAATATCTCACATTCTCCGACAAAAGTTGGAAAATTGGATGTTTCTCTCCCATCTTCCCTTCATTTTTTCCGATTTTTTAAAACTAGATTATTTTTGTAAGCTATTTGAAATAGTCTTCCCCATTTTTTTTAATTTGGATGTTTCTAGAAGCTATTTTGTCCTCCTTCAGCAAATTTTTGAAAATTGCATGCCTATATTAACCATTTTGAGTGGTCCTCACCCTAAAAATTAAAAAAATAGATTCCACTTGAAGTTATTTAAAGTGGTCCTCCCCTAAGGATGTTTAAAATTTGGAAGATCCTCAAAACTATTTAGCGTGAGAGTTTATTATTTGATTAATTAATATAATTAATACAATACAATTACAGACTATTACAATTTACATATTAATTTAAATTTAGAGATATTATTATTACTATTCTAAAGGTATTACAGAAAATCTAGTTAATGCCCCTCTTAATGTGTACCTACCTATATAGAATATAGAGCTGAAGGCTCAAAATCATAGATAGACAAGTTAAAAATATATAGATTCAATTTAAAACTAATTATAGGCTGTTTGATAAAATAAACTGTTTACTATATAAATAAGGTGTTAATCTGAAACATAATGTTGTTACACCTTGAATAGAGTCTGATGACATGGGATGCAGCAGCAGCCATTTTATATATTAAATTGGCTGCTGACATGGTGTTTTTTAAACTGACCAATGACAATAGCGCAATCGCCTTTTCAATCAATAAGAAACCCCGTTTCATTTTTGGCCTCTGATTTTTGGCCTCTGAATAATAGGTAACAGAGATTATGATAGGTAACGTGTAGATAAAGGTATGCACTAAGCAATCGTGGTAATCGCCTGTGCTTTTTATAATATTAAAGTGTTATTTAAAAGTAATGTGTTTGTTGTATTGAGGTGCTTTTTAAGTTTTTATAGTATTATCTAAGTAGTGTTTATAAGTACTATATTGTGTTTGTTGTATCAAGAGGCTCAATTGTATTCAAATAAGTGAAATTTATTTGTCTTTGTAATAGCTTGTTTAGTTTAAGAGTGAATCTAGGCTTCTTTTCTTTTTATAGCTCGATTAGTTTAAGAGTAGATCTAGGTTAGTGTGGTTTCAAATATTTAATTTCAAGATTATTTCGAAGCTGGTGTAATAGCTTGCTTAGTTTAAGAGTAGATTGAGACCAGTGAATCTTTCAGTCATGACTTTGATTTTAGGAGATTCCATGTTGAAGTATTAACTCCAGCATTTTGACTTCAATGTCACTGTGATTTCCTTCCCTGGGCGCTGTGTTGTCGACTTGATTTCTGTTGCGGAAGAGGTCCCATATTTTGAGTGTATTATTTTACATGTTGGGACAAACTGGTCGTTGAACAACACATTGAGATACTTTAACACGTTGTTGTCAACAATCATATGTTAACCTAAAGCCATATGTTAGTGTTTCCGGAGTTTGAATGAGGTTCCCCAACCTCTATGAGAGGAATCAAGAGCTATCGTGTGACATGCTCGAGTTGAACCAAAGAGCTGGTGAGCTAAACACATTTCTTGAGAAGTTATGTAATGCAAGATGTGTTCAATTCTGAAATTGATGGACTAATTATCAGGTAAACCTCCTGATTTAAATTGATGATAGCATCTTTCTAAGAAAAAGTAATTAGCCTAACTATTTAATGTCTTAGTTACATCCATTTGTAACAGTGTCAATATTATATATAAAATTAAGAATCATTACCTATAGGTCTACTAAAGTATACCACTTTGGTTTACCATGTTTTAAGATTTACATTCAAATTCAATTCTTAACACACCAGAAGCTTGTTACTAAACAAGGCCAAATAGATACAGTCTTAAAACTATTTAACTTGTATTTGGCAGAATGTTGACACATGAACTAGCCTCCCATGTGGGTGACATCTATCCTCACCAGGGTTGTTATAATCTTAACTATTATTTTGGGTGGAAAGTGGCTTAATGACAAACAAATTAATGCATCCTAACACTTGCTTGAAGATTGTCTTAAATATTTCAGGTTTTCAGGATACAACACTTTCATACACATTAGATTTTTAGCTGTGTTCTTCATCGATGGTTCAAATTTTTACACTATGGTTCTTTTCCTTATTGGGTGGTTGTTTCTAATATAGATTGTGCTGAAGGTACTCTAAAAGTAAGACTCCTCATTTAACACTCCTATGCTTGAAATATCAGTCCACAATGTTAACATTCTCTGCTTTAAACAGGGTGTCTACCATCCCGGAAAACGGGAATTAGCCGAGAATTTGAAGTGATCGGGAAAAAACGGGAATAAGTCGGGAATTTGGTAAATCATTATTATTATTATTATTATTATTATTATTATTATTATTATTAGCACCGCGTCTTACTACCCGTTCGGGTTATACGCANGTCCCATATTTTAGAAATTGCATGGTGTGAAACATAGGTATTTTACAATATTAATTATTATTTTTAGCACCTCGTCTTACTACCCGTTCGGGTTATACGCACTTACGCTAATGTGTAATGGTAGGGTGATTGTGAGATGAAATGGAGGACCTACAGTTTAACGTGGAATCCGAACCACGGTGGAGGCCTGGCATTCCCCACATTCACAAGAGGTCTTGTCAGAGGTGAAGGAAGGGTTTGGTAATCAGATAAATCTTTGCCGGGACCGAGGATTGAACCCCGGCCACGAGCATAGAAGTCTGACACCTTACCCCTAGACCACCAGGTCACCTTTGGTAAATCGCAATAAAAATCCGTGAAAATGATATTTTACTCAAAATATGAAATACGATAATCATTAAATCAGTAAATTATAATACCATTTTTTTGTTTGTAGCTGTGTAATATATTTTTAATTAATAGTAAACAATTTTAATACGAATTTAAAAAATATTCAAATTTTAAAATTTATTATTATTCATAAAAAAAGTTAATAGAAAAATGAGGGTGGAGAGGGGGGGGGGTGCATGTTAGGAGGATGTGACATACTTTTTTAGTCGGGGAATTTTAGGAAATGATCAGGGAAAATCAGGGAAAAGGTCGGTCATTGGTAAAGTTGAGTAGACACCATGTTTAAAGGCACCATAATAAATTGACAGTGAATGTAAGTGCTGTAAGATTGTAATGATTGAGGATTATTTGCTGTAGCAAATGCATTTATGCAATGTGCTGGCATAAATATGAGTGGTTTGGAAACATTTTGATCAATTTGTAATGAGGAAACACTTGATTTCTTGTTTAGAAACTTCAATTCCACATTTTCTTGTCATAATAATAATACTTAAAACAATTCTATCAAAATGTTATGAATATGACCTTTATTGCATGTATCGTTTACCACGTGTGCCAACTAAAATTAGTAATGATAGGTTTAAACATTTAGTTAAAACATCTCTGTTTAACTTGTTCTAAAATCTGCCACGGTCACTGTTGAATGGAGTGATGAAGATTAAAATTATTTGATTTGTCCTGGCTGTTTAAATGAACAGATTATATTTTTAACAGGTAACTTGATCTCGTTTAAAACACTTGTAACTGATTATTTTAATTCCCAGTATTTAACTTCTTCCTTATGCTGTCTTGTTTTGAAATTATTTTCTGTGCTGTGTCTAGGGGTAAAAATATTCACTAGACATATTTGGTGTTAAAATTCTTCCCTACTCTGTATTTCAGGGAAAAGTTGTTTAGTATTCTGCAGCAAGATAATTTCTCCAAGTTTTTATAGTGTTTCATTAACATTTCTGTTTTAACAAGAACAAGTCTATTTTCTAAATGGGAAACAATAAGGATTTATTTTACTACTATAATACAAAAGAAAGTGTTCCAGACAGCTGTATTCAATACAAATGAAAGCAATGCCATAAAGGGAAGGCTTACCACAGACATAAGTTTTAAATGTAACATTCAAAATAATTTACAGTAATTTTCTGGAAAAGTGAGGCCCCTACTTCTACCGAAGGGACACTGATGTGCTCTGTATATACTTTAAAATATGAACGCTTTTAAGACCTCCCTTATGAGTTTTCAATCTATTCTATTTTGCATTATCAATGATTATTGAAAACAAATACCTTTAATACTTCTTTGACATTCATTTATTTAGTTATATATTTCTTTTAAAACTGGATTTTGCCTTTAACATCTTCTCTCATATTAGATAATTCAAGTGACTTTTATTATTGGTTATGGTTACAAATCAAAGTTATCTTAGGTAGCAATATGTTAGTTTTGTAAGTTTCAAAATACTAAACCAGCTAATAATCATGGTATATGTAACAATTTTATGTATGATTAGAATGTCAAGGACAGGGAGATCGAGGTTATAATCTTGTTTGGGTGAGGTGAGAATGTTTTTCTTAAGTTGTCCACTCTCCCTCCAAGCAAATGCGGGTTCACTTCCTCTAAACTCATCCTTACACAGCCTTAACCTATTAGTATAGTCTAATCAGTATCATCATCATTCTCCATCACTGTTTACAGCCGTTGGCCAGTTCATTTTCCATCAAACCACCACTCTTATTCTCTTGTTCACGCTCCCTCAGCAATCTGCTCTTCTCGCCTCCTTGGTCTTCCTTCAGGTCATGGTTCAACTTCATTATTACCCTCGGGAATCTCATGCGGTACTAAAAAAAGTTTTGAGTAATGAGACTTAGCGTTCCTGTAATTGTGTATTTATTCTTCACTGCACCATTAATCTCAAATGAAATCTTATTTAAAGTGATTTTAGTACATTAGAAGTACTAATATTCAATTTAATAAATTGTATTCTAAATATTATTTTCTGTAATGCTGTTCCTCTCTTTCAGTGGTGGCTCTTCAGAGCCAGGGTCATTCTCTGCAAAAGGGAAAAGTTAGGCCTTTTTCAAATTGTAGAAAATATTTGTCTATCTATTCCAATAATTACAATACGTATATAATAAAAATATAAAATTAACTAGTCCCTTAGCAAAGTTTGGAATAAAAATATACATAAAAAAATACAAATTTAATAATAAACACTACATACAGTACTTTTCAATTCATTGTCAAATGTTTGACATAAATATTAGCGCTCTAAATTTTCTCGTTCTCTTTTGTAAAAAAAAGGGCCCACATCTGACATATGGACTAAGTTGAGTTGTTATGTTTTATCAACCATTTTTTTCATGATGTTTGATGTATTATTTTCTTCTTTTGATGAAAAAGAAAATGTTGGCAGAGAAAACTAAATATCTCAAACATCAAAGGGAACACCCACTGGCTTTAAGTGAAACAGAAGAGGGTTGGCTCATTTGAAAGTTTAAAAAAAATGTTTAAAACACTATTTAATGGCAGTGTTTACAACATATTTAAAGAATACTGAATAGGTGTTTACATCATGGAATGAAAACAACTGAGGAAAGTGGAGGAAACGAGAGGTAAATTAGGGAAAGGGGGATACGAGCAGAGGCATTTTACAAAAACATCAGAAGTCTTATATGGAGTAGAGATAAACAGGACATATGTTCTGATATTGCAGTACGTATCAGAAACCTGGGTAGTAAAGCAAAGAGATAAGAGCAGGATACAGGCATGTAAAATTAAATCTCTGAGGAGTAGAGTGACAAGGATAAACCGGGTGAGGAATGAAAGGGTGGTGAGAAAGTCAAGGAGGAACTCCTGCAGAATAGGATTGAGAAGGTGAGATTAAGGTGGTATGAACAACTGAGGATGAGGCTCAAAATGGAAGGGGCGGAAAGGAGGCTAAGAGGAAGACCCCGAGAGAGGTGGATTAGCCAGGTTTGGAAGACAGGATTATGCAGTGGCAGGAAACTGTTGATAATGGTAGGCCAATATTTAAGCTCGTTTCTAATAAAATCAAAATTAGTTTTATTTTATATAATTAATTATTTTAAAATAATTCCCAACTGAACTTTGTTATATTTTACCCCACCTTTCACTCTATATGGGAAGTTATAGAAAACAAATATGAGGATCCTAATGGTTGTAGAAGAATGAGATTTGTCTGGATGGCTAGCTTACATTGTGACTCACTTGGTTTCTAAAGTCATGGAGATCAGCTGTGTAGTGCTCCAAATTTTCTTTATTAGTATATAAACTGCTTTTTGTCTCTGAACCTCCACATATTTTATTGTGAAAATAAATCCAACTTTGTAGCAATTATGGAGATTGCACATGAAAGTGCTGGTGTCATCAAATAAGTAAAAAAAGTAAATAAAGGTGACCATAGTGTGCCTGAAAGTGAGGTTCATTAACTTGGAGTACCACTTTTGAATTTTTAATTTATTTCAATGCCAAAGTTCTATACTCGTTTTGTACCTCTACCCGTTTTGAGTAATTGACATATCAAATTGGCCACTCCAAGTTAATGCTGAAGTTTTAACTTAGAGTGGTCACTTTGATGTAATTACTCGAAATGGGCGGGGTACAAAACTTTGGCATTGAAAAAAGTCAAAATTACAATTGTGGTACTCCAAGTTAATGATTCCCAAAAGTCACCAAAAAATTGTCAAGAATGTGTGAATATATTTGGGTGGGGGGGAGTTACATTCGACCTAGCTATAAAAGTCCAACACCTTAGCTCAGTCAGTAGAGTTTGCCTATTAAGCTAAAAGGTCCTAGGTTTGATTCCAAGCAAAGCAAAAAATTAATCATTTGTGAAATATGGGTTTCCCCTTTTACAGTGATAAATTGACGGCCGGGGGTCTTGATACTTGTTTCTCTTCTAGATTTAAGTTAGTTTGTGAGTGAGTTGTGTGCTGAAATAATCAGTCGGTTCAGAAAGTGCACGGTTAATACCTAACTAAAAGACTTTTAAAAGAAGTAAGACTATTATATTTCTATAAATCAAAGAATGGTATTACTTACTATTAACGATATAGAGTGTTTTAAAATGTATTTAGAAGGTTGTTTGATTTATTTAGACATTTTTTACTCTTTTTATACTTAACAACAGCTTTCATTTTCTTTTCTCTTTTTATTATTTAATTTCGTCCAGGTATGTATGATATTTTATACTTGGATTCAATTAGTTTACAATTTAAGTTACTAAATGATGACCTTTCTTTTAAAGAACTTTGAAACTGAAAGAAATGAGCTTTAAATTGTGGCATAAAGTTACTAAAGGTGAGTTTTCTTGAAAATAGTGACTAATGGAGTTTAGAGGTGAATGTCCACACAAAATGGTCATTAGAGCTTTATTTTTAAAAGAAGTTTATAATAAAATAGGTGAGGTTCCAGAAATGTATTAGATATTCAAGGGCCGGCTCATGAAGAAGGGCTTTGGGGGGCCTCCCTCCCTGCAAAATAAATCAAAATAAGCCTATTTTGAAATTCATACCTAAAAACAAAATCAATTAAAAAAATTGTTATATCTTCTTCCCATTTTATTGGGGAAGTTAGCAAAACCATAAGTGACGACACACAATATGAAGCACCTATGTTAACAAGCGCTTTGGCAGGGTGGTTGCCATGAAAACCCAACATCATATTCTTTGACCAAGCCAAGTTTCTCGGGCTGAGATCGTGCGGTCTGATGCTTGGCTATCTGTTGTTGAGTTGTACTGTGTGACGCTACCGGTTTTCGATTACATTAGTGAATAATGAAAGTTTCCTATATTAAAAAACAGAATTTTTGTTTTTTAGAAGAAGAGTTTGAAATTAAAAACAATGCAAAGCCAGTGCCTGATTTGAACTTAATTCAAATGATAAACTTATTGATACACTCAGCTAAATATAGGATGGTATAAGGTTGATATAAGGTAAGCTGTTGTCTATCCAATATGGCAATTTTTAAGAGAACGCCCTCTCTTAAGGTTCACTCGTGAGCCGCTATTGAAGATATGTAAAAAAAAACGTCAAGCAACCTTTCGACAGTCAACAGAGGATCCAGAAACCCTCACCTTGGGGTGAATCTTTTTAACCCTGTCTCCTTAGACTCCTCTAAGTCTCTTAACTTGTAGCCTCTGTGACACGTCTAGTCTAAAGAACAAATCCGAGTTTCTGCTTCTGGGTTGTATTTATAATAACTATTTTGGGCGCTGTCAGTACAATGCGACTGTCATGTCTACTCAAGTCACATTCCACAACTGGTAAATTAATAGACCGAGTGATCCCGGCAAAAATATTTGCTTGGAACATTATAAAAGTTATTACTTTTTTGTTTGAGACAGCTAAATAATGTGGGCATCACTGATATTAGTTTATTAGATTACAATTTCTGAAGAAGAAAATGACATAAGTTTTTATTTAAAAACCGGACTCTATATAACTTAAATTTGACATTCAAGGGATACAAACTTCTTCATCTGGAGCTCCACATTTCCTTTGTTGGTCTTTTATTAAACAATGTATTGTGATAATTGCTGCAATAAATAAGATGAAAAATCCATTAGTAAAATCTACATTAAATATTTAGAAAAAAAAAATATATATATATATATATATGTATTTTGTCTGCGTAATAATTCTAAAGAATCAAGCTAACTAGGCCAGAAGATGTGACAGTTATTTATGTATTGTTAAAGTTTCCATCACATAAATATTAAGATATGTATTCGGTATTACCATAGCATCTCAATTGACTGCCTAACTTGGGACACAATCTGCGCATTAAATTCGTTACATCTCAATCAATCTATTTCACTTTGGCCATTGGGCATGTTCAC
>CABFOW010008644.1:0-17126 GCA_902141385.1 Timema californicum | reverse complement strand
GTAAAATAAAAATAATGAAACAAACAAGTACTGGTTTTGTTGAAGTTGAACAAATTAAATTAAACTATACAAAAACCTTTCAGTGTGATTTTATCTGACTAATCTGAAAGAGTAATCTTCGAAATGAACGACGAGAATGGTTTGTGTGGCACATACTGGTAGAGGTTTATTGAGCGTTATAAACGCCAGCAAAGAGCGAGGTGATGAACTCCATCAACTCTTGAATCCTAGGCCTACTCACGATGTCAAAGTCTACCATGAATGTCGACGTGTGTATGTAAATCCACTTAAAATTAAATTTTATCCGATATTGAAGACATCAAAAGAACCTAGTGTTTCAACCAGCTTGAGAGTGCTACGTAGAGTCGTACAATCCTTCATTTTAAAAGAAGGTTGTTTATTTTGTGATCATTGTATTAATGATAGCGAGAAACGGAGAAAATCAGCAGTCGTTCCTGCGCGTACCTTTCAGTTTGGTGAGAGCATATGACACTAGGAGTGATCTGTGGGCAGTGAGAGCATATGACACTAGGAGTGATCTGTGGGCAGTAAATGTACAGGCCAGATTACTTTATATCATTGACCTGCCTGCTGCAGAAGCAAGGCACTATCAAGTATGTGGTATTAATTTGAGGGATATCCCATTCCTGTGAGGTAAAGACATGAAGAGAGATAAAACTACCCTACATTAGTCGGTCGTCCTATTGACGCAGCTAGTCATGAAGCTTTTGTAAAAACACAGGAGTGGTTAAAAGAAAACCGAGGAGAGCCAACATTAGTCCATGATCTAGTGGAAAAGATTTGTGGTTTCCTTCCAAAGGGAACCCAGGACCTACAGTTCTCGTTACTTACAGAAGAAATTGCAAGAGTGGTCTGGGAACATCATGATTTATGCAAAGAAGTATGACCTAATATGATAACCTTTGGGAAACTATAACAGAGATAATTTTGACTACTACAGAGAGACAAGACTAGAAGATCCTACCTAATGAAGATGATGGTGGAGCATTAGTTCACAAATTACCGTGTTTTGAATATGGACCTTTTGGTGACATGATAAGACAGCACGAATCGTAAATCCAAAAGCGTAATGAAAAATTAACTATAGTTTTTAATTGATATTTAACACCTAAAACAAAAGATACGGAGCACAAATTACGAGTGAAGCAGTCATATGTTACCGTGATTTTTGATGAAAACTCACCCGTGCTTATCAAGAAATAAAGCTTTCTACCAAACAACAAAAACAAATAAAACTTCATTAATATGGTTGGAAACTACTTTCAACATAAAGGAAATTCTGTAATTCATCCAAAAGCCTATGTAGAGGCACTAATTGTAAAAGCATATTTAAACATTTCAGAGGAACAACATGTCACTGTCGTGGCAGAGAATACTGATATTATAATCTTACTAATATATCATTCTGTAAAAACAATACAAAGCAGTCTGCCACCCATAGTAATAACGTATATGATAGTAGTGTTCAGGGCGTTTGGGAACCTTGGTTCCGCTAACGGGTCAAAACACTTTTCACACAATCATTGCGTGCTACGAGTGTGATGAGTTGTTGACGCAAACTCTGTCCTGTTGGGTTTCCCCCGAGCATTACCTTGAACATGACGGTAAGAGTGTGTGTGTGCAAGCTCTGTCTGCTCCACCAGAGTCCGCAGGGAGAATCGAAAATCCCCCCGACCGAAATTTGAACCCAGACATGTTGATTGTTAATTAATTGTCGATTATCGATTATTGATTATCAGAGCACGGAGCTAAGGAAGGTTTCTAGCGTAGACTTCCCACCACCTCCCCTACATCCCCCTAAACTGTGTTGAGTTGCTTTGCCTCGCAACATCCTTGGCGGGGACTATAGAATCTAAAGCAACATCCCTGGCGAGAACGTAGAGTATGTTATCTTACAATCTCCATTAGTTAGTCGAAGAACTTTTGAATAACATGCTGAAGGACAGAAAAAACAAGTTGGAATATCAAGGTTAAATTTTATACCCTGTTCGTCAAAAGATAACCTATATTACAGGTATCTGAACGGGATATCAAACCCGGTCCTCTGATAAAATAAGTATTAATAGCACAGCGTCTTACTACCCGCGCGGGCTATACGCTAATGTGTGAGTTGAAATGGAAGACCTACAGATTTAACGTGGAATCCGAACAACGGTGGAGGCATCATCAAATAAGTAGTTGTTATTGCGTTAGAAAATAACCTTGATGAATCGTGGACTAACAAAGCGAGAGAGTATAAATAGAACTAAAAATCATCATAGTAGGTCATTTTAATTTATGTTTGCAGCATATAATCATCAAGATGAGCTTTGAACCGATGAAAAATTGGTTAAATTCAGGTATGTTTTAAAGCGTATTGTATGTTTTAATGTTAGCTATTTTACATTTTACATCTTTGGTGTACAGAGGTATTTGATCTTTTTTTTTTTGAACTTAAAGAAGAGACAACATTTGCACCTGTAGCCACGGTTAAAACGGTGGCTCCCGATAGTCCAGATCTGTTGTAGCTTTTTACCAAGGATGGGATTTGTTTGGATGAAATCGGCTGTTCCTCGGGTAATTAGAGGCCAGCGATATATTTTGGCAGTGTTTAATCCCCCCCTGTGATAGTAGTTAATATGTATTTATTTAATTTCAGATTAATAGGATGAGGGGGACGTGGCACCACCCGTGTAGGCGCCGCCAACCCCGGAGATCGACGACTTGCTCGGGTCTCAAGCCGGCGTCACGGCCGTCGGGGCCCAAGAGTGATATAAGGATGTTTTGGCCAAACTAGAGCTGTTAGATAACCTCTTATGTGAGTATAGTACGATACTTGTAAATATACAGCTTATTTCACAAGTTATATTCACTTACTCGCTACAGCTGCTTGGCCACATTCCAACAGGGAGAAAAATATGAGTGTCGTTTGCAATAAAGCTAAACTCGTTCGATAGCATTTCTATTGGTACCGGTTTACATTCTCTATACGGTTAATTATCAGTCAGCGTCGGGGTTTATGGCTGTCTGTTCGTTTGTACCTGGTTCAATTCCCTACGTGGTCAAAAAAATGTTGGTTTGATAAATTATGAGCCATTGGACAGAGTTTGTGGCTGCCTGTTCGCTTGTGTCAATTCAATTCCCGATGCGATTAAAAATATTTTTTTTTATAAATTTTAAATCAGCTTCAGGGTTTGTGGCTGCCTGGTCGCTTGTACCAGGTTCAATTCCCAAAGCGGTTAAAATGTTGGTTTGTTAAATTAAAACCAGTGGACAGAACTTATTGCTGTATGGTCGCTTGTACCGGGTTCAATTCCCAACGTGGCCAAAAAATGTTGATTTGGTAAATTATAAGCCCAGAACATTAACTTAAACAAACTGTACATATTGTAATTGATATCAAACATATTGCTGAAACATTAGCCTGAACAAGCTGAAAGTACTTTTAGCAATAATATATTTCATAGGTTAACTTTAATCTTATATTCAGGATATGAATTATACAATTAGCTCTATCAGAACTTTAACTTGAACAGTAGAACATTTACTTAAACAAACTGTTCAGAAGCCTAGGTCAGCTTGTAATTGCCATCAAACACATTGCTAAAAACATTAATTTTAAATAGTTAGAATCCCGTAATCATATTCCAAGTCATGTGATATTTAAAATAGCTATAATCCACGTCAAGTCATGTTTGGAACAGTGTTTACTATGACATGTTTGTGTATTATAGTTTAAATAGATGGTGAAAATGGTGGCACACCGATACACATCGCAGCCGCATCGCCTCAGTGCCATGGAGATGGTGTTCGAGCCCCAGCTGCGGTGAAGAATACGGGGATCCTCCCACAGCCCGTGGCTAGCCCGTCTTCGGCACCAAGTAGTGGCCCTGTAAATAAGGTAGGCGGAGCGTTGCCCCAAGGTATCCCTCTTGGAATCATAGAGGAGAGAACAAAACAATTGAGGCGTTTCTTTTATACCGGTAGAGAAGTTACCGTAAATATTTGTGCTCCGGCGAGCGATCGTGACGCATTAAGCTGGCTTGAAGAGCAAATTACGGCTTTGCTCAATAAGCTGCAGGACCACGGTGTCAGTGCCGATAATAATGTCGGCTTACTTTTGAATAGCACGGACTCGACGTTGAACCCTGTATATATCTCATTTAGACGAGCAGATCTATTAGACGCTCAAGCCATGCTTGATAACGTAAGTCGTGTGTTGCAGAGTAATAATTTGCTCATGAGTAGGGCACCACTGTACGTTAAACACAACCATTTTAAGGAGCCTCATGGGAGTGCACGTTATTGTGATAAATTCTCTCCCGCTAGCACATATAGCCGTTAAATACCAAGGAATCATTACGATTCAAAATGGTGGCACACTTTGCCTTGCCCGTGCATTAGTCGTCGCCAAGGCTATATGTGACGTTAAAAGAGAACCAGGATGCATGGCCATGAACACCTTTAACCACATAAAGAAAGGTCGCAATATTCAAAAATACAAAGCTGAATATTTATGCCGTGATGCCCGCGTGAATCAATGAAAGGTGGTGGGATAACTGAACTGGAAAAATCTCAAACGTACCTTACCGGATACAAAATCACTGTGCTCATGGAGCGTCGGGGGAGACAGGTCCTATATGAGGGGCCTACTCCCTCCGAACATTACTTTAAGGGCAACCTTGATTTGTATTTTCACGACGATAAGCAAAATCATTTTTATATCATAACATTCTTAGCCACCGTATTTAAGTGTGGGTACTTTTACCGCGAGGAGCGTGTCGTATGCCGTTTGATCATAAGAGCGTGCACAAATGTGCATCCACGTGCAAAATGTGCTACGCTAAAGCGTTTTGTAGCGGAGGCTGATCTATGGTCAGTAAAGACTGTGGGTGAAGGTTCACAAATCAGACATGCTTTGATAACCATAAACGTCCCAGTTTTTGCAGAGCTCACAGGTCGGTCTGTGACGTCAAAAAGTTTTGCGAGGTATGCGGGCAGTTTTTCAGTTTGGAAAAATCAAATTATTCACATATAGGTGTTATGAAACTTTTGTAGAATATTTGAAACCCATCGTCCTTTTGTTCTATTCTGTTATATGAAGCAGGCCCCGTCAAAGCCGTCACTGTAAAAGAGTAATTTCATGTTTGTATTTTATGATTTTAAGTGCAGACAAGAAACGCTTCTTCAAAGTGCGGATATCATGTACTTGCACGAACCTAACCTATATGTCGTTTAGACGTGTTGCGAGGCCTGCGTTCATATAGATGCAAATGACCATCATTGCACAGAATGCGTAGGCAATAGGACTCGCATATTCAAGGGTAATGCCACAATGGTCAAATTTTTCTTTTTTCTCGAGCAGATTAAACGTCAAAATTTAAAGATATCACCCTTCTTGGACATAATACGAAAGCCTATGATGGTAATTTTATTTTAAAGTACATGATGGAGGGGAAAAAATGGACTCCAGAGCTTATAATGAACGGTGGAAAAATCATATCCATGCGTTACGGCCCGCTCAACTTTATTGACTCACTGACCTTTCTCCCTGTGTCGTTGTCCAAGTTTCCAAAAACATTCGGCTTGGACGAGTCTTTGGCCAAGGGACATTTCCCCAATTTTTTCAACATAAAAGAAAACACGGAGTATAGAAAGCGCTTGCCACCAAAGGAGGACTAAGGCATCGGTGAGATGTCAGCTGAGGGAAAGGAGCACTTTGAGAAGTGGTATGACACGTTGGTCAAAGAAAAATGTATCTTTGATTTTAACCGTGAACTGGAACTGTATTACGTGAAAGATGTAGAGATGCTGCGGAAAACCTCTCTAAATCTTAGAGACATGCTCGTGGAGAAAGCAAAGGTGGATCCTTTCAAAGAGGCGTGCACGATAGCCGGAGCAACCATATTGGTTTACCACCGAAGTCATCATAAGGAGAATCCCAACGGTATTATCCCTAACGGTGGCTACCGGTGGGAAGACCAACAGTCGCACGGCGTTGTACAATAACCCTGCTAGGAGACCCATCAACGCGGTGACTCTATCCTTCATACGGGTAACGGCCGTGAGGAATATGTGTTAGGGCGACGTGTAGACGGTGTTGTTAATGCTGGAGATACCACCACCGTCTTTCAGTTCTGGGGCTGTTATTGACACGGGTGCCCTCTATGCTATCCAGACAAGACCAACCCTATAAAAACAGCCGCCACGAGACCATGGAGACGCGCTATGAAGCGACCATGGCTTGTTTGGAAAAATTTAAGAACCCCGTTTCACGGTAGTAGAGATGTGGGAGTGTATGTTTAATGCGATGAAAAACACCGAAAAGGACTTGAAGCAATTTGTACTCCGGCACGAGGTGTACAGCAAGGAGCCAATCAGCCCAAGGGATGCATTCTTTGGTGGGTGTACAAATTGTATCATGCTTTTCCACGAAGCAGACCTTGAGAGGATCAAGTACTTGGATGTGTGTTCATTGTATCCTTACGTTTGCAAGTACAAAACATACCCCGTCGTCCATCCCAAAATTAACTTGGAGCCAAATTGTCCGCCTATAGACAAAGTAGAAGGCATAGCCAAAGTTACCATGATGCCTCCACGGGATTTATTCATGCCCGTATTGCCTACACGGATGCATGACAAGTTAATGTTCATCTTATGCAGGAAATGCGGGGGTGGGGGGGACGGATAAAAACCAAGGCGAATGTCAGCACAATGACAAAAAATATTGCTGGTTGACAGGCATCTGGGTGATTGACGAGATCCGGAAAGCCGTTGAGATAGGCCACATCGTTGAAACAGTACACAAAATGTGGGAGTACAATGTTTCTGTTTACGATCATCAGACACGCTCTGGCTTATTGTTTCACGGGAATATTGATCCTTTTTTGAAAATTAAACAAGAAGCCAGTGGATGGGCAGAGTGTTGTACTTCACAAGCGGAAAAGTTAGCTTATATACAAAATTATAAGGAAAGGAAGGGATTAAAACTCTATTTCGGTTCTGTTTATAAAAATCCCAGTCTCCGCAATGTGGCTTAACTCTTTTTAAATTCGCTATGGGGAAAGTTTGGGTAAATACCCGCTTTACCTCACGTAGCCGTTGTCAACGACTATTAGGGCATCCACAAGTACTTGACGGATCCGTATATCGCCGTGGACAGCGTCATTGATGTAAATGATGAGGTTATGTTCCTCAATTACAAGGATGTGCGTGACACGTTGCGCTATAACCGTAACATGAGTGTGGCGGTGGCATGCTACACGACTGCTATAGCTAGGTTGCACTTAGACATCATCCTTGAACAATGTGGGTACCGCGTTTTGTATCATGATAAAGATAGCCCCGGTGATTGGAGTCCACCGACCGGAGACGTTTTAGGTGACCTCACCGACGAACTTCAGGATTACGGTACGGGAAGCTACATTAGCGCCTTTATATCTGGTGGTCGCAAGGATTACGCGTACCGAGTTTGTGTTGGTGGCGACCCAACCAAAACCAAAACGGTGTGCAAGGTTCACGGGATAACCATAAACTACGTTAACCGGAACGACGTTAATTTTGACGGTTTGAAAGCGATAGTCACCGAACAGGCTGCGGAAAGATTTATACAGATACCCAACAAAATTTTAAGAAAAGGTCTTGTGACTGTATGTCCCACTTCGCAGAGTAAGGTTTACTGGCCGGTGTACATCAAACGGTGAATAACCGATGATTATAACACTTTGCCTTTTGGGTATCAGAGTCCTTGTAAACGAGCTCGCCACGTCTAAAAGGTGATCATTTAGAAGGAGTGAATAATCATCGTTCACCCTACACATTTCCATCGACATACCATTTTTTAAAGATTTATTTTATGAAGCCGGGATATTTTTAGCTGCCAGTACAATCCTCCACCTACCTGAATTTTTTTCTAGTCAAATATTTATTTTATTGTTCATATCATATCAAATCATCTTAGTACTGAGGTCACTATTCAATATATACTTTTTATTGTTGAAAAAACTTTGTGTAAATAAACTTTTCATTATTGTAATAAATATTGTAAAAACTGTTATGTTTGTGGTTTAACGTCTACATCTTCTCTCTCCTATCCTAGAATGACGTCTCAAACATTATGTATATCATACTTTCTTTTTGGGTAGCGATCTAAAGTAGCAACAATGTTTCCAACTCCAACATATTTTAGGGAAGATTCACATAAAGTACAAGTACCTAAGCAGATCACTGCCAGTATGATTGTTTGAACACCAAGGCTATTTCCAACTCTCCCTCCATGCAGATGCGGGTACGCTATCACAAGATATTGAATACAGTGTGACTTATCATGCATCTGTTTAGGTGAACTAGACACCTTATAGTCATATAGATAGCTGATGACCAATTTTAAAAACTATATAGGTTGGAGTTCGAACACTGGTCTATCTAGCTGAGGCTATTTTCTACCTCTCCCTCTACGCAACTGTGGGTACGCTTACATCCCATTATTGAGTACAGTGTGGCTTAGTTAACGTTTGTGAACAAATGGTGCAATCAACAGTTCTGAGAGGAGCATGTGACCTTGGTTATTTGTCACGTCACAATATTGTCTGAAATACGTAGAAAGTATTATTATAACACGCATTTCCCAAATGACTAAAGTATAGTCTAACTCCACTTCTTTTGTATTGTGTAACATTAATATATTAAACACCTTCCTGGTATTATGAATATTGCTCTAAGGGGTTGCGGAGGTCAGGGTTCAAACATTTATACCATCAAAAGTGGTGCATGACCGAACATATTCTATGGATTTTGGTAAATAATCAATCATTAATTAGTAATCAACATGTCTGGGGGATAGCAACATGCCCGGCGGGACATCATCAGCGGCCCTTGCCGACTTTATCCATCACAGGTATTCGAACCCCCTCCTCCCCGCACCATCTACCAAACAACTTAAATAATGACCACCAGTAAAGGCCTCGTGTGTTCTGTTCTGAGCTCAAGAGGTGCATTAACACAGAACAAGAGTAAAACCTAAATTCTCTCACCTAAGCGCCAGATATCATAAGGTGAGCGCTGCTCCAATACAACTCGCGCTGGACATTGTAGTATGTAACAAAGTTTATTATTTCATTTATAATATTCAACACTTTGGTTCCACAATCAATATTATTTAGGTCCTTACTGACTGTGAGTACTCTAGACAGACGACTCTGGTGATGGCATCGTTAAGGGTGTGGTGGATGTTGCGAGGCACAGCAACTAAACACGGCTTAGGGGCGAGGATGTGAGTGTTTATACTAGGGGGTGTGTGATTTTCCATTCTCCCTCCAGACTCTGGCGGAGCGGACAGAGCTTGGACACACACTCTTACTATCATGTTCAAGGTCATGCCCGGGGGAAAACCAACAGGACAGAGTTTGCGTCAACAACTCATCACACTCGTAACACGCAATGATTGTGTGAATAGTGTTTTGACCCGTTAGCGGAAGTGTGGTTCCCAAACGCCCTGAACACTACTCATGATATTAAAGCCATGCGGAAATCAATTGGGAAAGAATGTGGAAAAACACTACTTTTTTCTCACGTGTAAACAGGATGTGACCCGTTTATTTTATTATTTAGCAGAAGTAAATCTTCTGAGTTTTTACATATTATCAAATCATGAATGTTATGTAATTGGGTTTTCATATTTGGAGCGGAATAAAATGTTAGTAGGGAAGAATTGGTAGACACCGGTTGCAAATTACTAGTATCACTGTATGGTGAAAATAATAAAACATGCAACCTGAATATGCTTCGTTATGACAACTACAGTAGCCCCGTGGCTTCTTTGGTGCTGACTGACAGCTCACAGCTGACTTCTGACAGGCAACATTTAGGTATATACAGTAGCCCCGCGGCTTCTTTGGTGCTGACTGACAGCTCACAGCTGACTTCTGACAGGCAACATTTAGGTACATACCTAAATTTTGACTGTCAGGAGTGACAGCTGCTAAACACATGTTTTTGCAGATCATATGGTTCGTCGTAGGGATACATAATTTGGTCTGGTAGCTTGTCAAAGCTGTCAGTCAGCACCAAAGAAGCCACGGGGCTACTGTACATGAAGAAAATAGCTTCTACAAAGAAGTAAATTGACACGTCCTATTTGCCTACAACAGAAAATGCAGCGAGTTCCATCTAGTACGATTGATTTTGCAGTTCATCACTTTGAAAACCTTGACATGACTGCTCGTGATCCTATGCTGTGGGGAGGGTTCAGCCACCTATGAGAGACGTGAGCCCTGTACCAGATAGATTGTTCAACCTGATACATTGTACCTGCAAAATGACAGTTGATGAACCGTGTTGTAATATGAAGTGTAAGGGCTCCCATGTGTATGTCCAAAACAAAACCTGTTACAGGAAATATTGCGCAATTTCTGAAGAAAAAGATTATGAGAATGAAGGGTAGTGGATATAAATATGTTATTTAAACTTTATTTAGTGTTTGTATGGTAATTCTTCCATTTTTTTCCCAATCAGATATGAATGTATATTTTACACATTTTATTATTTGATATGTCTTAATGCAGAAAAGTTCAATAAACCTTTTGTTGTAATTAGTTTCACGTTCAGGTGCTATTTTTTGCTTATTTCTACTCTACTATTACGTCTTATGTTTCAAGATTCCTTCATTTGTTCAAGTAAGAATAGACCTATTTTTCTAACCATTTACTGTGATATCAGAACTGATACATTTCATGGGAAATGTCCTTGAAAATAACCTAAGTTCACATCCTTGTGGGTGTTTTAAATGTTACCTCACCTCCTCGTGGTTTTTTTTTAAACATTTTATAAATCAGTGTCCTGTTGATTAATATATTTCACTTTCATCTTAACGTGAACCTTTTGGTCCAAAAAAAATGACAGGACGTCTAACAGAGATTGAAGCCATGAAATGAGACTTTGCTCTTGAAATTTAATAAAAAGTAATTAAATTTTCTTACAGCTCATGTATTTCTGTGAGCCTTGTTTATTGTTCAAACAAGAATAATATTTAGCTTTATAATTTTCTCAGAAATAATATATTCAATGTACTACTCCCCAGCGATGTCATAATTAGAAATGGTAAAACTGAAAATCTTATAAATAAGAAGTTATGACATTTTGAACGAAAATCTCAATCTAAGAACTTTTTTTTCATTCATGAATATGTATGTACATGTCATGAACAAGTCATAAAATATGGTTTACATAATCCGGTAGACACCTGTATGAAATTTCTACCTGGACATTTTAATAATTGAAAATAAATCGTTAAATCTTAATCTCTCCTGACGAAAGTTGAACTCTAAGCTTGGACGGGGGTGGGGGAATGGAGTGGAATGGTGGGGTATTGGTGGGGGACTAAGAATGTAATTTAGGTTTCTGCTACTGTTTCCCGCCAACTCCCCTTATACCCCTCAACCTGCGATACAAGACTTTAACAAGATCCTGACTAATAAGAGCTATGAAGGTTTATATTGCGCTGCCTTCAACCGGAGCGGCAAAGGGGGAAGGTGGGGGGGGGAGGGTTGAGTCGGTAATTTCTGTGGCATACCGCTTTGTGATGATCTATACTCGAAAAGTAATTAACGTTTCACTGCGAGATTATTCTCGAGACGTCGCTTGAAGGTGCGTCACTAGGGAGGTAGAGCTCGGATTAATCTCGTCGAGACTCGGCTGATAAACATCTGGAAGTTATTACCCGCTCTTTTAAGAGCGACATCATCTGTGTCCTTTACTGCTCCAGTGAATATCTAAAAAATACGGGAGGGAGGCTATTTCAATGTCCCAGTAGTCATACAGAGAGTGTGGAGATTAGTTACCCGCCCGAAATATCACGACTCGTGTTCTATTGCCCTGTCACCACATGTTGGTAGGTCAATATTGGGTCGTTCTAGTCGCCTCTTGTTGGTAGGTCGATATTCTGTTGTTCTATTATCTATATGTTAGTAGGTCAATATTCTGTTGTTCTAGTCTCTATATGTTGGTAGGTCAATATTCTGTTCTATTCTCTATATGTTGGTAGGTCAATATTCTGTTCTATTCTCTATATGTTGGTAGGTCAATATTCTGTTCTATTCTCTATATGTTGGTAGGTCAATATTCTGTTCTATTCTCTATATGTTGGTAGGTCAATATTCTGTTCTATTCTCTATATGTTGGTAGGTCAATATTCTGTTCTATTCTCTATATGTTGGTAGGTCAATATTCTGTTCTATTCTCTATATGTTGGTAGGTCAATATTCTGTTCTATTCTCTATATGTTGGTAGGTCAATATTCTGTTCTATTCTCTATATGTTGGTAGGTCAATATTCTGTTCTATTCTCTATATGTTGGTAGGTCAATATTCTGTTCTATTCTCTATATGTTGGTAGGTCAATATTCTGTTCTATTCTCTATATGTTGGTAGGTCAATATTCTGTTCTATTCTCTATATGTTGGTAGGTCAATATTCTGTTCTATTCTCTATATGTTGGTAGGTCAATATTCTGTTCTATTCTCTATATGTTGGTAGGTCAATATTCTGTTCTATTCTCTATATCTTGGTAGGTCAATATTCTGTTGGTCTAGTCCCCTCTTGTTGGTAGGTCGATATTCTGTTGGTCTAGTCTCTATATGTTGGTAGGTCAATAGTCTATTGTCATGTTACCACATGTTGTAGGTCAATAAATATTCTCTAAACATATTATCACGTGTTAAGAGGTCAAGCTATATACCAATAAATGAGCTTGTATTTACAGAAAATATTGTTTTCTCTCTTCACCATTCCCAGAGAAATTACAACGTTAAAAGACAGGTCTAAGGTACGATTTGCGGCCACCCGTTTAGAAACTTGTTGGCTGCTATTATGACGTAGAATAGGCCTTGTGTTTTAGGAGCATGTCCCTAATTAGCAGCCCTAATTAGTAGGGCAGCGAATGAGTTCTTCTGGCCTGGAAGTATTCAACACGGTAATTAAACCTCGTGATATTACCGCCCAACATGGTTAGAATGCTTTCAACCAATTAGAGGCATTTTCTTTCCGTCCTTCCTACGACCTAACATTTTATTGGATAATGCTGGTGTCGTTTTCATGCTTTAAATGCACGGACATGTAGGAAAAAATTAATACGGTCATTGGAGAGGGAGGATTATTTAAAATATGCATGTGGTTTTACGATCAACACGATATTATTATATCATGGTTTTGTTCACTGATCAATGAACACATTTGGTTTATTTTTTCAACAATGGCTTACTGTCCGTCTGGCACGTACTCATTTTATTCAGATTGTTTTTGTAACTCTTTCAAGTTTCACCAATGTGTGCTAATTACGTATATGTATTCGGAATGAAGAAGATTGAATTAAAATAAGCATACATGCAATTTCGTGTGAACAAGCGAGGAAAATTATTTTAAAATAAAACCTTGAACATTTTTCGGTATATATTTGAACTCTTGACATACCCAGTACCATCAAATCAGACTAGATGAGTCCGACGTCAAGTCATCATGACCACCAATGCGGACTTCAAACAGATAAAATATGTTTTTTAATCTTTTGTTAAAATAGCTTTTCTAATTATATTTTTAGTAAATTAGTTTACTACATCTTATAATATTACTATTCAAAAAGGTCACTTTCAACAAAATTAAGCTCAATTTATTAGTCCTCTATTATCTTCCTTATGACGTTGTATATATATTTTAATATTGTTTGTAATTATATCAGAACCCTCGAACAAGGGTATTTAACTACATTACATTAATTCATGAGGCTAGTAAAATAATTGCCTTTTAAAGCTGAGTGGGGCATAGCAGTCCCCAAACAAGATGTATGTAAGGATGGAGCTCTGTCCGTAAGAGCGATAGAGGGTCAGAGCCACTCTGGAACAGGTCTGTGACTTGTTGGAGTGGGCTCCACTCTACCTCGAGGGTCAGAGCCACTCTGGAACAGGTCTGGGGCTTGTTGGAGTGGCCTACACTCTACCTAGAGGGTCAGAGCCACTCTGGAACAGGTTTGGGACTTGTTGGAGTGGGCTCCGCTCTTACCTAGAGGGTCAGAGCCACTCTGAAACAGGTCTGGGGCTTGTTGGAGTGGGCTCCACTCTACCTAGAGGGTCAGAGCCCCTCTGGAACAGGTCTGGAGCTTGTTGGAGTGGGCTCCGGTCTACCTAGAGGATCAGAGCCACTCTGAAACAGGTCTGGGGCTTGTTGGAGTGGGCTCCACTCTACCTAGAGGGTCAGAGCCACTCTGTAACAGGTCTGGGGCTTGTTGGAGGGGGCTCCGCTCTACCTAGAGGGTCAGAGCCACTTTGGAACAGGTCTGGAGCTTGTTGGAGTGGGCTCCGCTCTACCTAGAGGGTCAGAGCCACTCTGGAACAGGTCTGGGGCTTGTTGGAGGGGGCTCCGCTCTACCTAGAGGGTCAGAGCCACTCTGGGACAGGTCTGTGACTTGTTTGAGTGAGCTGCGCTCTACCAGACCAATGGATGGTATGTCAGACCACTCTGGAACAGGTCTGGGACTTGTTGGAGTGGGCTGCGCTCTACCAGTCCAATGGACGGGGCCACTCTGGAGCAAACTTGTTTCTATATTTCAAGAGATGTGGTGCAAAGAAAAGTAATTCCTTTTGTGCTAATTTTGTGGATCAACATCTTCCGTTTTAGTGCTTTATATTTCCCCTCTGCCTCCAAGAATGTCTCAAAAATAAATTGTACAACACAATAGCACAAACTTTCTCATATTGTGTATTATAGCTATTAAGAAAATTTTCAAAAATAGGATTTGGGTAAGCTTCCCTTGAATAAATTGTACTCGTTAAAACAATCACATTATCTTGTCATCACAATAATCAATCTTTAAATTATATAGGTTTCAAACATAATTCAAAATTAAAAAAAAAAAATTATTTGTAAACTACCCTAAAACTATATGTTATTTGTAATTTTTTTTCTTTATTTATGAAGAAAATATATTCACAAATTCCTATTTTAAAGTCAGCTTTCAAGGCCTATTTCCAAATATTTAAATTTTCTATAATTTTTTTCCATTTAACTACCCTTAAATTAATTTATTTTTGATAGATAAAAATACATTATTATTGATATGTAAAATAGTCTCCCGATACCAATTTTGAACCAAATCGCCCAAGCTGCTTTTTAAAATATTCAAATTAAATAAAACTGTCATTATTGGACTACTCATAGCCAAATTTTCCCCTGAAAGCAAGTGTACAGCTTTATTTGTCATGTTCATGTTAAAACTTCCAAAATTTACTTTTAAGAAAAATCGTTATAGCCTTTTTCAAAATAATATGAATTTTAAAATAGCACTCCTCAGTAAAATAACCTCAATCCAATTTTTATTTGTCATATCACAAACTCACAAGGTACCCATTTATAAACGAATTGTTTGAGCCATTTGTAAAGTATTTCCAGATTTTGAAAAATGAGTCATCAGTAAACAACCCTTCAACGAATTTTTGATAAAGAATCAATTATATAGAACAATTTGTCAGGTCAAACAAATACTAGATACACGTTTTAAACAAAAGCGTTAAAGCCATTTCTGAAAAAATTGGAATTAAAAAAAATTACACGTCAGTAAATTACATTTAATTGAAGGACAAGGATAAAAAAGTAGAATATATTTTATGGTATAGTCCTATAATATTTAAATATCAAGTTTTAATCAAATCCAATCTAGCTGTTTTTAATTCGTGTCCAGGGACAGACATGGGGACAGATAGTATTGTAAAAGCCATTTTTCGGGGGGTTCGTATTCACATAAAACGTAAAGTAGTCATAATCTCGAGATAGATTTTTTTCAAGATCACAATACTTTCTATTAATACGAAAGAGTGATAGAAACCACCTCCTCGTCGAATGCTGCTATAGCCCACACAAACACTGGCCGTTTCTTGCAAACTACTCTCCGACCCAGCGAGGCGTCAGCGTTGTCAGCTCCAGAAAATGTATCAATACTCAGGTTAAACAACTGAAGTATATTATGATGTGTTTCATTCAACTGACATAAACAAACATTTATAGCATCATTGACTGATCTGAGGCGTGAACAATGACTGTGGGATCAGTGTTCTAATAGCAGCTGAGTGAACTGAGTCTTTTCTTAGAGGGTTTTACACTCTCTCTCTCTATCTCTCTCAATATATATATATATCTTTCTCAAGGCCAATTTGAGCTCACTTCCTCTAAATGTAACCTTGCTCACCCCTAACATATTAGCGTAACTCGGTAATTTGCGTGTAGCCCAAACGGGTGTTAAGACACGGGGTCAAAAAAAAGTATTGTTTTCAGGTAAACACAAACATAGCATAACATTATTATTATGTGTTAATTCACAGGTAGACACAAACATAGCATAACATTATTATTATGTGTTAATTTACAGGTAGACACACACATAGCATAACATTATTATTATGTGCTAATTCTCAGGTAGACACACATATAGCATAACATTATTATTATGTGTTAATTCACAGGTAGACACACACATAGCATAACATTATTATTATGTGCTAATTCTCAGGTAGACACACACATAGCATAACATTATTATTATGTGCTAATTCTCAGGTAAACACACACATATCATGACATTATTATGTGCTAATTCACAGGTAGACACACATAGCATAACATTATTATTATGTGTTAATTTACAGGTAAACACAAACATAGCATAACATTATTATTATGTGATAATTCTCAGGTAAACACGCATAGCATAACATTATTATTATGTACTAATTCACAGGTAGACACACATAGCATAACATTATTATTATGTGTTAATTTACAGGTAGACACAAACGTAGTATAACATTACTATCCTATCTTCATTAGTATCCTATAATAATCACAAATGCCACACATCACACACTCGATGTATCGTTACAAATGCCACACATCACACACTAGATGTATCATCACAAATGCCACACATCACACACTAGATGTATCATCACAAATGCCATACATCACACACTCGATGTATCGTTACAAATGCCACACATCAGACACTCGATGTATCGTTACAAATGCCACACATCACACACTAGATGTATCGTTACAAATGCCACACATCACACACTAGATGTATCGTTA
>CABFOW010008643.1:0-17127 GCA_902141385.1 Timema californicum | reverse complement strand
GGACACACACACACACACACACCTTCAGTACACTCGACCGGAGTTTTAATCCAAACTTCAAAGCTAAGCTAAGATTTGCTCTAACTGTTTAGAAAAATAGCGGGCCATATATTTAAATGTGCTGGTTCACACAGAAAGCTAAGCTATGCCTAGCTACGCCGCGCTATGTTTTTTCCGATTGCTGGCCGGTCAATTTTTCCATCTACCATATTGAGCCATCCTACGTTGCGCATGCGCATAACGCAACTTGGGCTCCGTGTTGAACAGACGCAGTGCTGGTTTGGTAAAAATAACTAAAGAAGTGTTGAAGTTTTGTTTTCAGTATGTTACATGTTTATTTCAGTAATATTCTATTTAGGGTTTATATTTAATAAGTGTGTTTATATTAAAATGGAGGGGTTAGTTGAACAAGTTAAACCTCCGCCCCTTAAATTTTCTTCATCTTCCAAAATAACTGCTAACAGCAGCATCTTTTCTTCCTCAGTACTATAACCTGAATCCAAACAGACATGTTGGAGAACGCCACCATAACTAAACTTCACTGGAGTAGACCAGAAACAACACTGAATTCGGGGGGAGAGGGGGTGGCTTCGCTTTGCATTATGTGTGTATAGGCCTTAAGACAAGCTTGACATTTAATCCGCGTGCCCACTGGTGTGGGTAAAAAGAAAACCTAAATAGATACTGTATACTGGCTTATATTTACGCCGCTCTGCCACAAAACTTCGCCAATAATAAACCGAGTTGTCGACAGTTTGCTCACCCCTGTTCTATATTTAAATCCCAGTAACTATATAAGTGCCTAGGAGGATCCCCACTTGACTTCCGCCTGAGTCCCGCGCACATGTTTCAAGTTATTCCAGAGAGTTCAAGTGTTAACAGTCACTAAATAAAACATCCCTTTTCGGATCAAAGCCTTGAGACACTCGTAAGAGAACTAACTAGTTCAATCGAATTATTTTAGATCGTTCCGATGTTGACACGAAAATACTACGACGAACGGAACAAGCACCAACTTATCTGGTGTAACGATCGTTAACGAAAGAGCATCCCCGTTCACGTATGGTTAGAGAGACCCAACTACAGGTCTTGGTGACGCGGGTTCAATACCAGCGGTTTTTTTTTTTAACTCTGGAGAAAAATCCGCTTCGGTGGCCGCTTGCTCCAAGGCAGGGGTCGGCAATCTCTTAGATATTGCAGGCCATTTGGGCTTAAAAAAACTTTGACAAACCTGTTAAAAAAATATCAAGAAAAATGTCAATATCACATAGAAATAAGACTGTCTTCTTTATAATTTGTTTGCTGCAAGCTAGATAAATTCAGTAAGTGGGCCAGACACGGCCCTCGGGTAGTAGGTTGCCAAACGATAGTTTAAGGTGTCAATCTCTCAATAGAGTAGGACTGCCGATGACTGGGAGATTGTGGTTCGAATGCCGGCCGGGTATACTGAGGGTTTTTTCTAAATGTTTTTCCCCTTTCCCTCCACGCAAATACGGGTACATTTTCTCTAAATGCAACCTTACTTATCCTTAACACATTAGAGTTATTAGTACATAAACGTAGGCCGAAAGGGTAGTAAGAAGCGGTGCTAAGAGAAAAAAAAACTCTCGAGAAAAACGTTATCGATGTTCGATCCTAAACTGGCAAATCGAATAAACCAATTCAGTTCGAGAGATGTGAGGTGAGAACGACGAATAATATACAGGAGATTCACTCGGGACTCAACACTTTTTGTAAAAATTAACTCGTGATTAGAAAATCACACTTGGATAATGTAAAACGTACCGTGGTCCATGACAAGAAGGAATGGCTCACAAGATGCTGGAAATGCTCACCGCCCGCGTTCATCTAATATTCCATATAATTAATAAAGTCTGTTCAGCGTAGGAATTTTTTCTGGAAGGCCTTTTTTCCTCTACCAGAAATATATTATATAGTAGGATATTGGTAGGAAAAAAGACCTTTCAGAGAGTAATTCCTACCGTGAATGGAGTATACTCGGTCACCCTGTAGGCCTACTATGTTGTTTATGAACGTCCCTGACGAGGGGGAGGGGGAGACGACGACTTACACGTCCCCGCCATATTTGTACCTTAAGGTGGAGTGCTAGTAAGCGTGAGTTTAGGGCAGTATTTTTGCACTTTTTATAGCACAAACATCTTTTGGCCAAAATAAATCAAATATTTATTCTATAGAAACATAAGAGTTTTGTTTTCTGCACATGCTAATATCAACAGTTGTTTAATATCTGTCATGAGCATGGCGGCATTTGGCGACAAACTTTTCTCTTCATTTAAAAAGTTTGTCACCAAATACTGCCATGCTCATGACAAGATATTAGCATGTGCAGAAAACAAAACTCTATGTTTCTATAGAAGAAATATTTGATTCATTTTGGCCAAAAGATGTTTGTGCTATAAAAACTGCCAAATTAATGCACTAAACACGCTCTCACTAGCACCCCGCCTTAAGGGACAATTCCCTTAAATAAAAAAAATAATTTACCAATTTGTTGAAATAGTTTACTCACTTGCAAGCTTTCACTCTTCCATTGTGGGCCTATTTTATCAAAGAGAATGATCTTGCTTCATATAATTATGTGGGCAGATCCTGCAGAGTGGGAATATGTTTTAGTTATATTTAGTCTGTTCACGATAGGTTTTTACCTGGATGACAGCTCAAAAATCATATGTTTAGGTTTTGGGTTGCCAACACATGTAAAAGATAACTGTTTTGTTATAAACGTTAAGTGTTTTTAATAATATGCTATATTATACATTTAAAGTAACGTAAACTTAAGTTTTCTTACATTGTTTCATAACTTTTAATCATTTCTTTTCACCCAGCCCGAATCAATATTTTAAACATAATTACAACTACTTAATCTCAGTTTTGGAATGTTATATATGATGTGTAATATAGTTCGTATTTATATATATGATAAATTATAGAACTACGACATTTCACGTCGTTGAAACTGGAATAGTTTTACCTTTTCGTGTTTTTTCGTTAATGAAAATTAAAAAGTTTTTTTTACTTTGTATTGCTAGGGACTTGTTGATTAAAAAACCCTTTATTTTGTCGTGAAACACATTTTGAAATCAAAACCCTTTTCTTGAATAACGCTAAATTTCTGAATATAAGTCACGCGCCTCAGTACTCCGTTAGACCAATGTCTGCAATCTGAGAAACCGTCCGAACATAATGTCATCGCTTTATAGATAGGGCTCAATGCGGAGCAAGCTCGATTGCAGGTTCGTGAGATATCGTCGTTTAAAAACTTACTGTCACTGTTTGCACATTGCGAGGGATCGTCTTGTGATTCATCCACGGCGGAAAGCAGGAGCAATGACTGACCCTCTACGCGTGTCTCGATAACAGAGGCGAGTGGGTGTTTAGCTGACATGACGGACGTCTTGTTAACGCTGGAACAGAAGTACCAGGACGTCAATCACAGCGGGGTGCAATGACCCACCGGACATCCATAAATCACGGTTCTTGTCAAATGCGGTCCCCTCTTATTTTCAGTTCTGGACTTTTTTTTTGCCTCGGTAGTCTTGGGGTAAAGTGCTCGCCTCAGAGCCCGATGTTCATGGAATTGAACCGAACTGGAGTCGACGGAATTTTCTTGAGCTATAAAAAACTGTAGCACATATTTTTTCGGAGGAGAAGTAAGGCCGTCGGTCCCATGTCGATTGTGGCATGTAAAAGCACCTTGGAGTATATGTGTGAAAATACCTTTTTCAGCAAAATTGGTGGACCCTTTCACGCTCGCTCATAAATTTTTTCGTGTGATAATATAATTAGTCGGACCAGAAAGTGCACGTTAAATACCTCAAATATATAAAATATCTATAAGTAGTTTTGGTAACTTTTATAATTCATTGTGGTGGTCCTACCAGAATCCTACTATAGTGTACAAACTCGAACTAAATAATGAACCCACTAAACTAGATCACAGATGACGGCTAGATCGAGGTTCGAATAACGGTATGGTGTACTGAGTGTGGTCTTTCCACTCTCTCTCCAAGCAATTTCAGGTACACTTCCTCTAAATATAACCTTCATAATACCTAAAAATCATTAGGGTAATTAGTACATAAGCGTATAACCCGAAAGGGTACTAATACACGGTTATAAAATAAATAAAAAAACTTTAAAAAAATAATGTACGTAACAGTCAAAAAGCAACGCTCACAAGGACCACACATGCTCGCCTATACGAAGCTATGACGTAAGCAGCAAAGAAGCAGAGCATATACTTCATAAACTGATCGCTTGATGAAGAAGTGTGTAAACATTGTAAAACTGCACGCGACAAAAATGGGGCAAGGCAAGATAAACAAAGTAAGCCACAGCAACCGAACAAGAGATGAGTCAAGGAAAAGGGAACCATGGAGCGTTTGGATGCAAGTTTAACTGCCACGACACCACCTTGATCCCGTCGGTAGCGCGCCTGCCTACAGAGCTATAGGTTCGATGGCCGACATAAATTACCGTAGAGAGAATCGGGAGTTCCTCTTTCCTAATAATGAAATAAGGTAAGACGACTGCTTTTTGGATGTTCTAAAAATTAAGTTAGTTTGTATGCGCTGATATAATCAGTTGAGTTATAAATTGCACATTAAACTCAACATTTTTTTAAAAGTTTAATTCAATTTTTCTTGTTACCCCCTTTGATGACCACATGGTCTAAGGCGTCGCTCTCATATTAGACTATACTGCCGATGACGAAGATCGGGGTTCGAATCCCTGTCGGGTGTATTTTACAAAATGGTTTCCCACTCTCCCTCCAAGCAAATGCGGGTAAACTTCCTCTAGATTCAGCCTTCCTCATCTCTAACGCTTTAGAGTAATTAGTAAATACACGTATAGACGGAACGGGTAGTTAGACGCAGTGCAAAGAAAAAAAACCTTTTAGCACCACGTTTTACTACCCGTTCGGGTTATACGGTTATGTACTAATTAGTAATCAGAAAGATTATATTTAGAGTGACGCCTTAGACCATGTGGTCACCGAGGCAGGTCAGCCGGGATTTGAACCCCAATCATCCCGTCCCCAGCAAACCAGACTAGATGAGCCTGACCTTAAGTTCACGTGTCCACAGATACAAGCTTAAAAAAAACATTTTAAAGGCAACCTTTGTTACAAACATGAGGACATAAAGTACATGTTAAATTCTAAAAACAAAAAAGACTCGAGGCCATGAATTTAACACAAAACCAAAACGATCGTACACATTGTCTCAGCGACAATTTGAATCCGAT
Organism: Timema californicum; assembly: GCA_902141385.1. Lineage (NCBI taxonomy): Eukaryota > Metazoa > Arthropoda > Insecta > Phasmatodea > Timematidae > Timema > Timema californicum. The sequence continues at coordinate 11,859 of CABFOW010008643.1, read as the reverse complement.
ACTTTTATATCAGTCTACCGAATCAGTCAAGGTGTCGAACAGTTTAATCATCAGTTCTTTAAGTAGCTTGATATTAAAGGAGTGACTTAGTTTAGTATTACTCCTTTGCCGCGAAGCTTAGAGGGAGGGATCGACAAGAAATAATCACATATAATTATTTTCCATCAAAATAATTACAAAGCGCACCTTTATTAAACAAAATGTTTTTCTCAATAAAGTAGAACAACCTTTTGAATGGAACATTTTAAACTTATTTAGAGAAAAACGGACCAAGGCCAAACACGATGTCCCAACGTTTCCAGTATTACAAAAAGTGTCATGAAAGTGGATTTCACTTTTTTTTAAAAAGATGGACAGGAAACAATTAAATTAATTATTCGACAACATGCGTGCTGTATACGGTACTAAGACGTGCATTAGCGAAAGACAAGAACGCCATCACACACATACAAACTTAACTCAAAGGAACATTACAATATTTAAAAAAAACTAAATAAAAACACCTACATTTTGGAAATCTTGTTGGCGAGCTAGAAGAGATCTTCCACGCCGGCCGGCTTAGGTGAGCTGTCGGCACGACTAGCATGAGTCATCAAGAGGCCGGAGTTCGATACTAACCGGCTGCACGGTTTACCCGCAATGTGTTTTCTCTCCGACTTCCTTTTACACGAATGCTGAGTACAGTTTCTCACAAAATTCGCCGTCTTTATTCTGTCTTCTTAGGCTAAATAGAGTCGTTGATAGCCAGTTTTAAGCTCCAGAGTGTACAAATACTTTTAAAAATATATCAAATTAGTCTCCACTCAATGCTTGTTTTCATATCTTTACTTAAACTTGGTAAAAACAAATCTTGATTTAAAAAGTTAGCTTTATTCTATAGATAGTTTTTTTGTTTCATAACGATGCCTCACAGCCTGTTCAGATTGAGGGATGATAAAGAAAGCATTTTAGATATAATCTACCCAAATTTGCGTGAAAGGAGAGTGTAAAACCATTTAGGAAAAACCACCCTCAGTAGACCCGACCAGGATTCGAGTCCCTATCTCACCGTCTTCAGCAGGCCAGTTTAACACGAGAGTGAAGCCTTAAGCCATTGGATCATATATACCGACAAATTATTTTCAGAATGTGCTGTCCTTTTTAAAAAAAAAAAATTATTTAAGACTTTGTGAATCAAGGAGTTTCATTTCAGAATCTTTGCTTAACAACTCGGATTTTATGATAAAATTGTTTGAAATAAATAAAATTTAATTACGGACATATGTATTAATTGAAATGTTATAATCAACTCGTTAATTACAGAGGAGTGTCAGTTTCAATTTAAAAAATCTTCAGAAGTTTGAATTTTACATAACGATTTTAAATTATATTAGGTAGAATCCAGATTTGGAATCTATCTAGATTTTACATTCTAAATATGTTTCGAATATTTCAATATTAAGATTAGGGATTTCAACTGGATCCTTAAGTTTATTGGGATTCGAAATTTTGAAGCTTCACACAGTCTCTTCCTGCCAGGATTTAAAAAAGTCCGTGTAGTTATGTATCTATCTAGAATTTATAAAAACTTATGATATCATGGGAATAAAATTTATTTTATTTATTTATATTTAGCACCACGTCTTACTACCCGTTCGGGTTATACGCTTTAAGTACTAATTACTATATTGGATTAGGAATTGGGAAGGTTGAATTAGAGGAAGTGAACCCGCATTTGCNCCGTTCGGGTTATACGCTTTAAGTACTAATTACTATATTGGATTAGGAATTGGGAAGGTTGAATTAGAGGAAGTGAACCCGCATTTGCGTGGAGGGAGAGTGGAAAACCATTTAGGAAAAACCACCCCCAGTTCACCCGACCGAGATTCGAACCTCGATCTCCCCGTCCTCAGCAGTCGAGCTCAACACGACAAACGCGTAAGCCAACTACGCCACCGAGGCGGGTGGGAATAAAATCATATGTGTAAAACCATCACCAGCGTAACCGGCCGGGATTCAAACCTAAGCTGTTAAGTTAACGGAAAACCAGACAAGACTTGATAGACGCCTTTTTTTTTTTCGCGTGCATGTTAAACCATGTATATGTAAAACCCCACTCAAAGAGAAAAAAAAAGAATCCCGCGATTTATTTCTAAAACAACATCAACGTGTCAACCTATGTTTTAGACTTTTCATCAACTCGTTTATGGTCTAGTTGATGATGCATTATAATTGTGTTTAAATGTTCATACCTTAAACTATGTTTTTTCACCAGAAGTATATTTAAATTGTACATTTTGACTTGTAATTTCAATTAATATATCTAACAACTTAATTTATTCTATAAATTCAATTTTTATATATATTTTTAAAGCAATTTATTGAAGTCTTAGCTCTTAATTTTAATCCAAAACAACAGCTGAGAAACCTGCTTCGGTGGCCACGTGGTCTAAAGCGCTACTCTAGGAATGCCGAAGACGGAATATCGGGGTTCGATTCCATCATATGCACCAAGGGTGGTTTTCCTAAATGGTTTCCACTCCTCCAGGAAAACGCGGGTGAACTTCCTCTAAATTAAAACCTTTCTAATCCCTAACACATTTAGTGTATTTACTACTTTTTCGTATACTCCGAACGGGTAGTAAGAACCGGTGCTAAAAAAAAATCTGAGCAGTTTCGACACCTTTGATTAGTCGGTAGCGTGTCTACCTACTAAGATAAGGATCCCTGACTCGATTCTTGGCATGCTCAAAAAATTCATCATTGATGAAATAAGAGTTATCCTCTTCAAAGTAATGAATTAACGATCGGGAGGGCTGTTTGTTGTCTCTGTTAAAGATTTTTATAGATTTTAGTTTGTAAGTCGTGTGCTGATATGATCAGTCTGTTCAGAACGTGGTATGGTTGGGATTACGTGTTATTAAAAAAAAAGACAAAATATTGCTCCAATAGAAAAGTAGAGTTTAATTTTCTTGACATAGTGATAACAGTTCTTGAATATATTTCAAGGGTGTCCTAAAATTTGATAATTTTATTCTCTTCATTTAAAATGTTTCTAATCAAACGCTAAAATGCTCATTTTATTGCTCATGGCAGTTATTGAGATTACCATGTGAAGAAAATTAAACTCCGCGTTTGTATTGGAGCTATATTTGATTAATTTTGCCAAAGTACGTTTGCTCTAAAAAAATATGCAAAAACACTTATATTTTATCGCGTCCCTTAAAATCCCAACTTTAAATAACAATAATAACCGATCAAGTAAAATTCTCCCTTTTTTCCCCTTTTAGGATGATGTCAGATGCCACAACGACCCTCTAAATAAAGCGAGAGTTCTCTTATCGCCGCTCACCTCTTCGACTTGATGTGACTCACAGAATGTTTCAAAAGGTAAAATACGGTGAGACTGGTGGTACCCCTAGGTGGGACGTCGATTGACGTCACTACCTCCAAACCGGCCTACCTTGCACGGACTGTGATTCAGTGAACCACTTCATGACGGAGTAGACGGACATTACAACACAATCAGAAATCAACCGGCCGCCATGCACCCTTTCATCAGTTTCTCAATATTTAAATAGTGGTTTGTTATTTCAAAATAAGGTTTTCTTCAAAATGGGGAGGGGGGGGGGGCAGACAAACAACAAACAACACACTTTGAGCTACATAAATTAAGAAAAGCATGGGTGAAAATGTGAATTTATAAACATTTTCTACATGTTACGCAAATTTCCGCAGTCAAATAAACAGAAAATAATAAACGCCATAAACCAAGTGGGTTTATAAAGTCAATGGGTGTAGCTCTACGTCGATAAGAGAACAAACGCCAATACAATGTGTTGTGATCCCTATCAAATGATATCATTTGATCAACAAAGATAGACCCTACAATATGTTCATTGTTCCTATACCAGTGAGTTAACTCCCGTTTATCAAGCATTAAGGTCAATGTGGATTTTTGTACTTTTCAGAGTGGAAAATTTCAATATCCAAACAGCAATGCCGGGAATATCAGGTTTTGAATCCCGGTCCGGTGGACTGAGAAGTGGTTTTTCCTATGTATTTTTATAATCTCCCTCCGAGCAATCTCTTCACTTCCTCTCAAATTCAACCTTCCTCATCCTAAACCCATTAGCGTAATTAGTTTTTTAATTTATTTGAGGTATTTAACGTTACTTTTCTGAACCGAATGATATATCAGCACTAGAGAATTTCTATGAGCGAGAGCGAAAGGGCCTACAATTTTCTAGCCAGGTCACAGAAAGCTAGATCCTGGGTCCTACTGAACTGAACCTACGAGATGACCCCAGAAGATGCAGGCGTACCTTTGTATTGATTTGAGCAATTCCAGCGAAGGTGGCGGAGCGGTCATGGCACTATAGTGCAAGTACTATACGATGGTAAATATAGTACGATTTCGGTAGGAATAAACCTTTATAAAATATATACTTTTTTATTGCAGCTAAAATTGATAACATATTAGTGTGATTTATAAGTCTTAATAATACGACTTGACTTATGATTTGTGAAACTTTTCTAGCTGTCAGATAAAATTCTTCTTATGAAAATTGGACTGTAGAGTGGAAATGCAGTAGGAAAGTAGGCTTGGAGGGAAAAAATGTATCGATGTCAACAGTGACCGAAAATACGTTATCCTTTTACATTTTATACTTGGCGTCTATAGTGTGATAGTGCTTTGCGTTCTCGGTGCAAGTTAAGAAGCAACCCGCAACCAAATTAAGCTTCGAAATCACCCAATGGCCAACGCCCTTAAATATAAAAAAAAAGATCAATAATAGATTTCCACGTCTTTCACGAGACAGATGAATGTAGGCCTATATGACGTGCAGAAGCGCCGGGGGACACCTGAGGATTCTATCTCACGGGCCAAAATATTACACACACACACACACACACACATTCCCAGTGTCCTGGATAAAAATAGACCCCTGGGTAAAAGAAGAAACTGTTTAAAATTGGTGCTTATTTCTAGCAATAGTATAACACAATAGTCTGGGTCCTAGGACTTGGGACGACAACCTATTTAGGCCCCTATCTACCTATAAATGTATTCAAGTTTTCGCGATCGCCCATTGTTTCTACACTCTACTTATGTTTGTGTTGTTTGTCCATGATTCTTATAACTTTCCTTAAATTTAATTTTTCCTCAAATACTTAAGTCAGCCTCAACTTTCTAAACAAAAAAAGTACATTTTCATACTAAATTATTTAATTTTTCTTATAAAATTATCGATTGTAACCTATAAAAGTTATTATAGTAACCCTCGAATATCATTTGAAAGCACTTGATATATTTGCGAGTTTAGAAAATTCAACGATGACAAAGTATACTTACTACCCGATCGACTGAAAATTGTCGCGAGATCGACCAGATGCCAAACGCTGGTCTAGGAGATGAGGTGGAGGTGTGTGAAATCATGTCACCTTCAGTTCAAATGACGATAGGAAGAAACGTTTTCGACAGTCATAAAAATAACTATTTTTCCTCATAAATTAATAAGTCAAGTCATGTGATATGGCAACTATCGAGTTTAATATATTGTAAAATATCAATACCTATGGAATAATACTAACAATAGAATAAAATTGTATCAACGTTGACCTCAAAAAATAAAAACTACTTTTATAAAAGCTCCTTTCTATCAAAATCCTACTATAGATTTGAAAAGTGTAGCTTTCTCCCCTCTACATTATCTTACAGGGCTTTCCACATTAATTACGCTAATGGAGCAATGGTAAAGGACGTTTATAGTTTGGAAATAAATATTCCAAGAGCTACTTAAATTTGTTTTAATAGCTGTACGTACTAGTTAAATAGTTCACAAATATAAACGATTTGGGTGGGCTTAGGTTGGTTGGCACGCTGAGCGACTTTACAATACTATTAAAAGGTTGTCGGCGCCTGGAATAATAGATGACCCATCATATATCCCAGATATATCGATTGGTTGAAAAAAATGTGAAAGACACAGTTTTCACATTAGTGCTTTTAGCCAGATGGGGAAAAAATGCATAAGGATATTCAACAAATTCCTAGTGATTAAACTACCAATGTTCAACTCCAGGAAATAAATAAAATAAGCCCCCTCTGACAACTGAATGGGCATTAGACGGATTCCCTCCAAGAGGCTCCAGTTCTAATCCAAACCTATGCAGTAGTTAAAAATCAATCAGATACTCCCTCACAGACAGGCAACATTATTGCGCCAAAAATCGATGTTGGCTATCAGATGTCAACTAGGCTGGCTCCTCGCAGGACTTATTGACCACGTGACCCGAGAGGGGAGGAGGGCAATGACCTCCATAGCCCCACCCACGTGCTAAAGTGGACAATGGGAGTATTTTGACTTACCGCTCCCCTATTGCCTGCGTAGCAAAGCAACACCAAAACACAATTTAGGCTATATTGTTTAAACCATACAACATTCAATGTGAGCTCTTCAAAAGTAATTAATCCCGCAGGACTTTCATATCTATGGTGTGATTTTAGTTGGAAGAAACTTTTTGCTGTCCAGATTGATATAATTTGATTTTAATTGTGTTTTTTTATAAGTTGATGCGTTATTTCATAAAGTGACGGCTGCAGATTTCATAACCTGACATATAACTATGATAAATATGTAAATTGTTTTAGTAAATTTTGTTACTGTTAAAACAGTTTCTTCCTATCTAAATCTGACTGTAGCTAAGCCTACGCAACCTTATAAGTATTTTGATAAACTGTATCTTTTATTAAAAACAGCAAACGACTTAAAAACTTGCTTAGCTCTAAAACAAACATAGTATCGACAATTCATCAACGTTAAAGGTGAAACACAAATTTAACCAATCGAACCCCAGACTTTTAGTTAAATAGACACGCGCTATCGATTAATCTATGATATCTGACTGTATAAATATAATAAATCGAAATCAAAATCATACGCTAGTTTTTGTCAGAAATCTCCCTGAATTCAATTTGAAAGAACGTTAATAGTTGTTGGTCTATCAATGAGTTATGATAGAAGTGTGTAGAGAGGAAGTGGCAAGAAAGAGAGAAGGACAGCCCAATTTTTTCTGGAAGAACCCTATTTGAAAACAAGAAAAGTCAGTCGATCTACTTTCACAAATTCATACGTCAAGCTATCAAATATTCGGCTGACTCTTTAATAGCTGTTTTCAATACCTATAAAATAAGACTAATAGTAGTACTTCTGTGAAAAGTAGACCTCGCTACCTCCATTCAAACAATGCTTAGTACATTCTAAGAATTATGTCATGTTCTTATTGTTACAACAGTATTTAAAGTTTATCATGGATTTCAAGTTTAAATACCTCCTGTAATTATCCATGGATATAAAGTAGATAATCTTCCTTGGTGATCAAGTTGTAAAGTAAACAAATCAATACTATAAACTATAATAGTTCATTATATTAATAAATAATTACCGTAATTTCCCAGGTGTAATTGTAAGATGTCTCGCAATATATATATATATATATTTTTAATATGCCTTAGATACTCGCTCGATTGTCTAGAATTAAAAATTCAAATCCCTTGAGATGAGCTAAGCCTGTTGAGCGACCACCATAGTGAAAAATTATAACATAACTTAAAAGAAAGTGCCAAAATATTCTTCTTCTTAAGTCAACAATCCAAAGAGTGGTCTGATGTGATTTCTATCCATCCGGAGCTAGGCATGCACTTCAGCTGGTTAGTGCTACCCGCACCATTTGGTAGAAATCTAAGGGAATTCAAGACGTGTGATGGGTTCCCCGTTGCCTTCCACACTGAATTTCTATGAGCGAGCACGAAATAACCGACCAAATTTGACGGAAAGGTGCTTTCACAATTCACAATCAACACGGGACCAACGGATTTACTTCCCCTCCAAAAGGGTTCAGATTGTTATCGCTCAAGAAAAAACCGTCGACCTCGGCTGTGTTTGAGCCTATGAACATCGGGGTCCTGAGGCGAGAACTCTACCCTAAGGCCACCAAGGTAAAAATCCAAAAAATCTCCGTCAACTTGCGTTCAATTGTCCACGCATTTGACAGTTATCTCACTAATCTCAGTATTAAAAAAATAAAACGCTATCAATGTTGACCACAAAAAGTGCGTATATTTAAAAAGTTTTTTTCTTACCAAAATTCTACTACAAAGCCAAACCAAATAGCGTGCTCTTACCAATTACAGGGTGCATTGGCCTATATTTAAGTAGTGCGTGTGAATCAGGCCTTACCAGAACCCAATAATAAACAAAGGAGGATCACGAGCTTACGAGCAAACACGATGCAACCCTTCCATAACCAAACATGGTGGTGATCCAGACTACACGTCCTCCCCGGTCCAGGCGAGGTCATGGGAATCTGCAAGGTCGTGATCATCTCCACATGATTGCGACAGGGGCGATAGAAAAAGAAGGGTCGGTGACCTCGGGGGTCAATCATCTTTACTGCAAGAAAGTGGGACGCAGTCACCACTCAACTACTAACTATAAGACTACGCACCGTAAAGAAAGGAGAACGAGAGAGAGAACCAACCATCTGTTCGTCGCTCCTGTCAAGAAAATTAATAATTACGCGAAGTGGTTTTTTTGTGTGTGTGAACATGACATGAGGAAGGCGTGTCCTTCAAACCGCTCAAGAGAAATTGGGGACCTACCAAGTATTTGAAGAAGGGCATAATTATTGCGGAAGGTATTCTTTTAGTTTTGGAAGACGAACTGCCCATCGGGTAAGTAGGGCGTGAGTCTGCGAAAGACGCGCCTCTGTGTTCAGACAATGTAAACACGGTTAAAATACCAGCCGGGACAAAGACCTTCCATTAAAATCGGTTTTGAAAGCCCGGCGAACAATATCGCAGAACAAAACTTAAGTATAGTAGGAGAGGTCACATCTAGTTCAGAATGCGTGGCAGCTTCAATTATGTAAAACAGTAGTCTCTTCTTTATCTTTTTAGTCGACCTTAAACTATTGGTCGATTTTCTTTAACTGTATAACCAAAAGAAACAGGGTGATGGTGACGAATGTTTTACCTATGCCGGTGGCCATACCTTGTAAGTCATTATGCTCGCATGATAAAAGGTTACAAGGAGGTCGGGAGGGGTTACGAATCCCGGCTGACCAAACTATAGTCAAAGGGGGATGGGGGTTTCCACAGGCTATTTTTTCCCCCGCCCTCTCTTTACGCTAATTCGAGAGCATTTATTATCAAACTTCCTTCATCTTCAAGAATGCTATATAAATATACTATCACTAGAGAGACGATGAAGGGAAAATACCTCTCTATTGCATCTGATCGGTAATAAAAACGCACGATATTGCAAGATCGGAATACTATAAGCCTACTGATAGATGATTACAGAATTGTTTTATCCGTTCAATAAACGTACCAAAACCTTGCCGACAGAATAATTTTACCTATGTATCTAGTCCACGACAATTTAAATGGCAAAGCGAAATAAAAATAATATTAAGGGGAGCAGTTATGTAATAGAGAATATGCCACGGAAAATATTCGCTTGGACTCATTTTGAATATAAGCTATTAATAATGCCAAGTGTTTGATCTCTGTAGGGATTAATACAGAGCTAAATTTATAGAGCTACAGCTAAGTTATAGTTTAAAATAAATGTATGTTTTTTTTATCTTGTGTTCGAAAAGGTTATATATATTCTTGGCGATCCGACTATACAATATACATCGGCCAGATATCTAAGGAGAACTACAATCATTTATCAGATATATCTTTCACGGGAAGCCTATCTAATCGTCCGATTAGCCGGTTGTGACCTTCAATATCCAGACATCGCCCACGCACGTTAGTTCGCTCATCACTTCCTGACGTACCATTACTGCCATACGATGACCAGATTTCGTCCTTCAATAAGCCTGGATGACTTTCAGAACAAACAAAAAAATCTATTAGAGCGCTCAAGTGAACACTAAATTCTGCTACCACATTGCCAATTTCATCAAGTCAGTGTAGTCCGAACTTTCATTAATCTAGGGGCCTAGCTGCATTGTGCAGCAAACATCGTATACCACAAGCAAATAAAAACGTATTGGTAACGGTAATAAACATGTAACGCTATTAATTTTTTTTAATTCACTTAGAAACAGTAAATATGGTTAGAGAAATAAATCAATGAGCGGCTAGACGAATCCGCTCCGCAACACACCGGTGTGGATGAATCGTTGAGATAACATTCATCAGTCATTTTATAAGTCTAATGAATGTATTTCAAAATCCGAACGGACCGAAAGAAAACAAGACCTAAACCACATTGATTAGAGTTAACTAAAATGAGATGATTAAGAACGCTTCAAAGAGTTGTATAATGTTTTCGATAAAAGATAAAGTCGGGAGTAGGCATAAATCATCCATACTAGCTATATTGCAGGAAATGACAATTCAATTATATTAAAAGGTATTTTGCCCAAATGACATTGAATACGCTTTAATTTGGAAAATCAGCTGGTACAGTGTCCCTTTAATTAAATGCATTGGTGGTCCCACGGTCTTAAGGCGTTAAATTCACAAGAGTGTATGGTGGCGGTGGTTTTCTACACTTTAGCATCATGGTATTGCCATGATCTCTCCAATGCTAATGCCGGTGAAATTCTTAACAACCTTCCTCGTCCTTACTCCTTATATTAAGCCGTTAATAATGCTCGCCTTGAACGTATGACTTGTGTAAAGTGAATATGGACTCCATAACCTGCCATCAGTTTTACAGCTTGCAAAATACTGTCCTGTGATCTTAAGTTGTCGCTTTTGATGGATAGGTATGATCAACAGCTATAAAATAACACTTTTTTTTAACACCGCGTCTTACTAACCGTTCGGGTTATACTCATATGTACTATTTACACTAATAATTGATATCAATAGAATTATTTACATTAATATGTTAGGTATTAGGAAGGTATAATTTAGAGTAAGTGCGCCCGAATTTGTAAGTGTGTGTAAAACCATTGAGGAAACACCACCCTCAGTGCATCCGACCGGGATTGAACCCCAATCTCACTGCCGTCGGTAATCTAGTCTAACACGAGAGTAGCGTGTTAGACCATGTGGCCACCAAAGCGAGTAATTTAACACCAATAGTATAGGTAATAAAATATTATCAATGTTGGGCGCAAAAATGTATGTTTTTATTTTCTAAGTGGTCCTTCCTGCCAAAATCCTGCTTATACAGGGCTACCACTACTCTAAATATTAATTTTCCTGTATTTTCCACAAGGCAGTCTCACTTTTCTAGGCACTTTAAACAGTAGTTTGGAGAAAAGATTTTTTTTCTTTTTCCAAAATATGTATTTCGTTGAAGTAATGTTATCGGTGATTTTAACTCTATGAAGGAAATTTACGAAGTTGTTACGTCACCCAATGATTGAGGGAGAAGGAAATATAATATTTGTGTTCGAATACTCGTGTTTAATTTTTCAGTTCCACTTTTCTTCATATTTAAAGGTCTTCTAAGTTTATTTTAGCACCACGTCATATTAACCGTTTGGGTTGTACGCCTATGTACTAATTCCGCTAATGTGTTAGAGCTGAGCAAAGTTGAATTTAGATTAAGTGTACCCGTATTAGTACGGAGGAAGCGTGTATGTAAAGCACGTTTAGGTAAAAACACCCTCAGCGCATCCGACAGGGATCGAACCCCGATCTCCCGGTCATCAGCAGTCCAATCTATTGCAAGAATGACGCCTTAGACCATTCGGCCATCGAAGCTGGTTATTTTGAAGTTGAATGTTCAAACGTCGCAAATATTTCAGTATTTCTCAAGTTTTTTGTGGAATTCCTGTGTTTAACCTTTTCTTTCGACACATTAAAAATTTCCGGAGTTTTCCCGGTTCGTGGAAAACCTGTTA
>CABFOW010008642.1:0-17131 GCA_902141385.1 Timema californicum | reverse complement strand
GCCACAAGAGGAAAGGGAACAGTTTATTAGTACAGTCCCATCAATTGGAGCTAGCCATGGTAGCAACCCACGAGAGGGAAGGTATAACCTATTTGGAGTTCATTACGATCTTGATCCCAAGTATTAATAAACCCCAATAAATGATAAAGACCGCTAAGTACAATAAATAAAAATAATTTTTAAAAACCTGCCTCTGTGGTCGCATTGTGTAAGGCGCTACTCTCGCAATAGACCAGACTGCTGAAGATGTGGAGATCGGGGTTCGAGCCCAGTCGGGTGAACTGTGTTTTTTTTGCCTAAATGGCTTTCATTCTCCCTTCACGCAAATGCAAGTACATTTCCTTTAAATTCAGCTTTCCTAATCTCTAATACATTAGTGTAATTAGTACATAGGGGTATAACCCCAAACTATTATTAATATGTGGTGCTATTAGTAATAATAATAATAATAATAATAATAATTAAAAAAACTTTTGTGATAAATAAATATGGTATTCTAATATTTTTAAAAGTCAGTTTGATTATATCGATTGAAGTAAAACTATGTGCATTCAATAATTAACTAAATATATCTCCTATGAATATTTATGTCTTTATTTTTTCCTATTTTATATCTATAGTAGAATACGTGGCTCATATTGGCTCATTTTATTTGACTGCATTTCAATAAATAATTTGAAATTAATACCAACACATATTGGGTGATTTGTAAACCTGAATAATACGAGGAAAAAATTGCTTTGATTGCGAACTTTCCAAACAGAGAGCAAAGATTGAAAATGCAATCATTTATTTATATAGATTTTAGGATAGCAAATAAAACCTTAAAATTAAAGTTATGGACATAAATTTTAGTTCTATTTTATTTTATAGCAATCCGTAAATTTTGTTTGAAAAATTCTTCGTTTTGTATTCTTCCATTTTTTATAATAATAATAATAATGATAAGGGGGCGTTCATAAATTACATCACACAATTTTTATGGTTTTTCGACTCCCCCACCCTCTATCCTTGTCACAGGTGGTCACAATTGTAAAAACATCCTCCCCCTGCTGTGACGTCACATATTTTTCAATTTTATATTTAGAAGTAATTAAATTAAGACAGCAGTTTTTCCAGTTTTTTTTATTTAAATTAAAAATAATCTTTAATAAAATTAACATAAAGTCAAATATTTTAGATAATGGACAAAACAAAAGACCAATTAAAGAACGTTAAACTATTAATATTGTTAATAAAAGATAAAAAACTTAATCACCTTGTGTCCACGGACATTGGACCCAGTCCTTGATATTGTTATCACTGGCATATCAGGCACTTTGTTCTCGTTTTGGATATCAATGTCAGGAATATCCGTTGCGTCAACATCTTTTTTCTTACAACCATATAGCATCGTCATCATTCATTAAACAAAGAATTTCTCTGGCACGTCTAGCCGCAATTCTTTGAGGAAGAATTTTCGTGATAGGTAAAAACCTCTTGTTGCCATAAATGTGATTGTTTGTGTTGGTTAGCGGCTTTGTATGATGAAAAAATATAGACCACATGTGCTACACGATCTTTTAAACATGTATGCCTCAACACTGGGGCGTTTTAGTATTTTAGATTTTAACATGTGACGTCACAAAGTTTTTGACCCCACCGCCTGTCCCTTGTCATACAATGTCACATTTATTTGGCCCCCTCCCCCAACCCCTTAACATGTGACGTAATTTATGGATGGCCCCTAATAATAATACTAATAAATTATAACACCGCGTCTTCCTACCCGTTCGGGTTATACGCTTTGGTACTAATTACGCTAATGGGTTAGGAATTGGGAGGGTTGAATATAGAGGAAGTGAATCCGCATTTTCGTGGAGGTAAAGTGGAAAAATATTTAGTAAAAACCTCTCCCAGTTCATCCAAGTGAGATTCAAACCTCGATCTCCACATTCTCGGTGGTCTGGCTCAACACGAAACTAGCGCGTTAGCTAACTACGCCACCGAGGTGGGTTGAGCTACAATACTGTGTTGCTGTCTTTTTTTAAATATATCGACCACAATTAAACTGCTGTTTGGCAACTTGATAAACGATAATGGAACTAGGAAAACATAAAGCTCATTAAATCCAACAAACAAAACTGTTGCTTTTGTGCCCGATATACTAGTGGAATAATCGCGTTAAGCCCCCTCTACCCCCCAGCCTTCCCCGTTGCTTTCCCCGCTCTACTATTTACAAAACTTCCCTAAAATAGGATAGTTCCTATAACTTCCGAGAGATTTCGGTCGATATACCTTATATCTCGCTGTGTGGGCGGAATACTACAAATTAAACGTTTAATGGTCGTGAATACGTGCGGTTATGGAGTGGAAATATGAAATAGTCTAATGGGGCGAGATGGGGTATAAAAGGGACGGGGGTAGCATTTGATTTGTTCATTCGCGCTGGATGCTGAGAATAACAATATGTTTTATTAGTGGTATTTATTAGAGATATAACGGAATCCATATTAAATATCGTCAAGATGTCTTAAAGAAACCTGTAAGTATACCCTTAGTTTTTATCACCACGTCTTACTAAATGTTCAGGTTACACGCATGTATGATACTCATCCCTCTTCAATTAGAGTAAGTAAGGAAATATATTAGAGGTAACCTACCTGTGGATAAGTTTAAGAGCAGTGTGACACCATCTAGGAAAAACCACCCTCAGTAGACCCGTCCGGGATTCGAAGCCCGAATACCCTTAATTATACTTGGAAAGAACTAAGCTTACCTTTCATGGCTCTACTATGGCGAAGATTATAAGGTAGAGTCATATTACATTATGTCAAGTTAAGACTACTACCTTTCAGGTTAAACTGAGTGCAGGTACTGTACATCATAGATATACAGTAAAGCATCGATTATCCGCGAGTGCCACGATTTTTTTTATTTACAAACCTCAAAAAAAAAAATCAATTTCAATCCAAGCCAACAACAGGGAAAATACAATAGGCCCTACAGTGCGAAAGTTGCCAATTACTGACAGGTTTGTTGTGCATCGTAATCCTATAGGCCTTCTCGGAATTTGTGGAAGAGTGGCAGGCTCTTGCTCTTTTGTTTTGGTCATGGCTTTCACATTCTCTGATCACTGACCTTGACGACACGAGCGGGCCTCCAGTGGTGTCGGTTGTTAGTAAGCATGCTTTGTGATCAGTCGTGTTTTATGTTTCTTTGTCAGTGCTCTTGTTTAGTGTTTCGTTAGTTCCTGAAATTAATAATAGCTGAAAAATTAAATAAGGTTATTTTAATGATTGCACAAAGACTTGAAATGATTTCTAAAATAGAAAATGGAGCTTCAAGGAAGCAGATGTGTTTTGATTACAAGATCGGGGAAACAACAGTGCGAGACGTTTTAAAGGAAAAAGAAAAACTGTTGGCCTTTGCATCAGTGTCGGACAGTGCTTCTGGGATGAAAAAACTAAAAACAATGAAGAAATCCACCTATAATGAACTTGACTCGGCATTAGCGGAATGGTTAGCTCAGGTGCGAAGTGATGGCACCCTCGTGTCTGGTCCTATCGTTGCAGCTAAAGCAAAAAAAAAAATTATTTGTTAGGCCTGGAAGGAAATTTTGAATCAGGTTGGTTCCATCGTTTTAAGAAACGTCATGGATTAGAGAGATTTGTCTACACAGAAAGAAGCTGAGTCGTGATCAACAAGCAGCTGATGATTTTCAACGTGATTTTGAAAAGTTTGTATTGTCTGAAGATCTGTCATATGAAAAAATTTATAACGCTGATGAAACAGGCCTTTTTTGGAAGTGTATTCCCACTCGAACTTTAGTATTTGAAAGTGAACATCAAGCTGCAGGTCACTAAAGTAGCAAGGAAAGAATTACAATCTTGCCATGCAGCAACGCTGTGGGTATTCACAAACTTAGGCTTCTTGTAATCAGTAAATCTAAAAAAAACTGAGGTCTTTTAAGGGGACAAAAGCACAAAATGTACCAGTTGATTATTTAAACCGAAAAAAGGTTGGATTAAACAGCAGATTTTTCAAGAATGGTTTGAAAAGATTTTTGTGCCTCAAGTACGTAAACATCTTGACTCAAAAACAATGAGCCAAAGAAGGCTGTTTTGTTAATTGACAACGCGCCTTCACACCCAGGTAGAAGTGTGCTTAAATTTTCTGACAGGCAAGTCTTCGCAAAGTTTTTGCTCCCAATTGTTACTGCGCTGGTACAACCTATGGACCAGGGAGTCATTACAATCATGAAGAGAGCATACAAAACAAAGTTGTTACTGTCAAAAATAGAAAGCTGCGATCTCAAAGAATTTTGGAAGAATTATACAATTTTGGGTAGAATTTACGATATTGCGTATGCATGGAATTACATCAAACACTCAACCCTCGTTAAATCGTGGAGAAAACTCTTTCTGAGTATCGAAACAAATGTCAACCAAAACATTTGCGAAGAAGAGAATGAAGTCATGCCGACCGCTACACTTGTTGACCTAGTGACATCCATTCCGGGAGGTGAGAATGTCGACGAAGAGAACATAGAAGAGTGGCTGGAATGCGACGCAAGTGATCCTGGGTTTGAACGACTGAATGATGTAGAGATAACGAACAAAGCAATGGTACTAAACAAGAACAAAGAAGAACAAAGGGAAAGTGAAGAAGATGCGCGGATGACACATGAAATTGCTTTGAAGCACATAGACGGATTACTTCAATATTTAGAGGAACAAAACGACGATGAACATCTGGCAGAAAAATTCATTTTAAGTAAAGTACAAATTAAGAATAAAAAAAAGGTGTTCCCAAAGCAAGAAGTAAAAACGAATGACGTTATTTTTTTTATAAGGCGTAACTGAACACTTTTTGTTAACAGTATAGTAGATATTGTTTTTTGTTTACTGTTCTAGAGCAAAGGTTTCTGCTGTACTGTACATATTTTAAAAGTTTTACATATTATGTTTTTTGTACAATAAAACATAGTTTTTTATGCTGAAATATTTTTTTTCGTGCTTGCACCTCATTTTTAGTCTTTTTTCGGATTATCCGTGATTTTAGCTATCCGCGGTACCATTGCCACCCAATTCCACGGATAGTCGGGGCTTTACTGTACTTCAGTTTGAACCCACATCGGTCGTCGCATAGTTTAACACGTCACTTTCGTATTGGACTGGATTTATGACGATGTGGAGATCGAGATTCAAATTCTGGTCGGGTGTATTGAAATATTTTTTTTAAATGACTCCCAACTCTCCCTCTACAAAAATGTGGAAACATTTCTACATTTTTATTCCATTAGTGTATTGATTAATGCATGCATTTATCCTTAACAGGTACTAAAACACATTGAGAAAAATAATACAAAAGTAAAGGTAAATGGCTATATAGTCAAAGGGAAACTTTTATTTTAATTTCCGAAATTTTATTCTTATTCAAAAAGCAATGTTTGATCATTTTTTTCTTTATTAATAATTACTCTTTTTTTTTAGCACCGCTTCTTACTACTCGTTCGGGTTATATATACACTGATTACATTTACGAGTTAGGGCTTAGGAAGGCTGAATTTAAAGGCAGTTTAACCAAATTTACGTGGAAAAAGAGTGGAAAAACATTTAAGAAAAACAAACCTCAGTACACCTGACTAATTTCCCGTCTTTGGCAGTCTAGTTGATTGCGAGAGTATCGCCTTAGACCATGCTGCTACCAAAGTGCGTTTTATGAATTTTTTTAATTTTTGAAAAACAAAAGTTTTAATAATATATATTATCGAAACAAATAAAATAATAAACTTATTTTTAATATGCCTATTAGAATAAGAATTTTGTTTCAATTTATTTCCCCTATCGGAGGATTTGCGCACTTTTAGGAATGGAAGATTGTTGGTCTCGCGAGCTCAATGGATGAACGGACATTAAAAACTCCAACTTGGTGCTATAGTTAGGTTTCATGGGCTTATTTTAGATGAACCAAGGAAAAAACCCAAGGAGAGCAGTTTTAAAAAAAATTACGTTAGTGATTTTAGGGATTATGAAGGTTATATTTACAGAAAGTGTACGCACATCGGTGTGGAAGGAGAGTGGAAAACTGTTTTAGAAAAAAAATCAGTACAACCAGCGGAGATTCGAACCTTGATTTCCCCACTATCAACAGAGCAGTCTACTGGGATGTTAGCGTGTTACACCACTCGGTAATCAAAGTGGGTAAAATAAACAACTAATTTACTCAAAAGTTCCTTTTTATTTCTTATGACTTAGTTAATATGATACCCACTTCGGTGTTTAAATGGTCCCAGGCGCACTTTCACAATAGAATGGACTGTCAACGACGTGGAAATTGGGGTTTCAATCACAATTGAATGTACTAGGGGTGATTCTTCCTAAACAAAATTTCCACTATTCTTCCTCGCGATAACGGATACACTTCCTTTATAATCAACCTTTCTCCACCATACCACACTAACGTAATTATTACATATGCATAAAGTCCGAAACGGATGACACGCGACGAAAAAAAAAAGTTATGACAGTAAACAAAATAAATAGTGTCGTCGATACATCAACATTTTTGTAGCTTAATTTAAAGTTGATTTTCAATATTTTTACTTTAACTGATATTGAACATTTATAAATATTTATTTTACCTGGTCAGGCTATACGCATCTATTATGATTACTCTGATGGAGTAGGGATGAGTAACGAAGTCTTTTTAGGGGTAGTTTACCCGCATCTGCATGGAAGTAGAGTGGGAAGGCATTTAGTTAAACCACCCGCAATAGCCTGACTGTGATTCGAACCCCGATCTACCCATTACTCAGCATGACAGTTTAACACGAGAGGGACGCCTTAGACCATTCGACCACTGAAGCTGGTTGTAAAGATTCAAGGAATTTAATTTGAATTCTAGATTTGAAAGAAAATTAAGTTTTATAACTTAACCATCTCTAATATAAATATCTAATATCACTACCTTAATAAGTGCTCTATTTAAGTTTACAGATGTATTAAGGTTGAACGGTACTATGAATAATATTAAACTCGGCTATAAGGCCACTTAGTAATATTTAACTATGCCGAAACATTCTGAGACCTTAATTTCAAAGTTTTGACTAAGGGAGCGTAACAGATTATAATAATATTCCAAAGGTTTGTAACACCCCTTAAAGCAAAGCACTACCCTTACCCCAAAGCCCCTGGTCTTAACGTAACGTTATCACCTGAGGTAATGCCTTAATTAGCCGACCTCTATGCGCCCAAGCGCAATTACGCTGTGCCAATTATGTGAGCTGATTGCAATCTTCAAAGCTTTACCCCTCCTTCCCCTCTCACCAAACACCCCTTACTTTGCCCTCTCCCTAAAACGGTCAAAAGCTAGGTCGAGAGAAGAGGCCACAGAATCTTAGTGACCACTTGTGGCCAATCAGAAACTTTTACCAACGTCCAATCACGAAATAGAAGATAGCAGAAATACGCCGAGGTTTTTTTTCTTCTTAAAAATAGAATAGGATTAAAGTGTTCCAACGAAAGAGAAGTAAAGAGCAAATGGTTAGGTAGGATTATAGGATGTAATGAAAGAGAAAATATATACAACGCCGTCAAAGAGGGATTTTCGGTCTTAAAAGGATTCAAAGATATTAACTATCAGATATTCTACTATAAGAAGTAATAACGTTTATTGGTTGGTCAACGCACTTTGGTTTTATATTAATAATGATAATCATAAAGTGAGTATGAAAACTAAAATTTAAATATATTTTATGAAATTATAACTGGACTTTATTTTTAGCTGAATTGTTTTCAATATTGATTGTTATTTCGTTTATTACCGAGGTAAATTTTTGATGCGTTATGTTTTGATAACAAGTTCTTAACAATTAAATATAAAGGTAAAAATGTGCGTATCGTAAATAAAATAAATGATGGTATATTTTTCTTGGAGAGAATACCTAAAATCAACCTCACCTGTTCTTACTAATCGGCATATTAACAAATAAAATTAGTAAAATATTATCACGGTCCCTAGAAATACTTATGAGATTAAGTTTCAGTGCTTGCGCCCTTAAAAATAAATAATTATATTGCCTCGGCCTATATTGATTTTCATCGATAGTGGTTACACTATATCTGCGGCCTCCGAGTCCGTTTTTTGTGGGGGTGCGTCAGCTCAAGTTAAAACACTTCAAATATATAAATATAAACAAGAAATGCTCGCTAACTTCCATGTAATTTACAGAATCGTAAGTATAATGTTACTTGTGTAATGTTTATTTGTATGTGTTTGTTAAAAAATAAAGTAGGATTTGGCTAATACGACATTGGTTGATTCGAACAATGGGATAATTCGAACCCATTATGATTCCTCCCACGAAATTTATATCTAAATCAATGGTAAAAAAAATATCTAATTTTAGAAGGAAATATTTGTAAAATTCGAAGTCTGTCCATACAGTAAATAGTTAGTTTTTTTGAGTTTGTACTTATTTCAAACCCAAATTAACTGTCTTAATTAATCCACCCCATTCGCTGATATCAAATAAAGTTGGAGTTAACCCTATTGACACATGGTAAATGAGAAAGTGGGGAATTGTGAACCAGTGGGATGGGTTTACAAATATAAGGTATGCGTTGGCTTGGCTTTCATCAATTCTGATTAAAGTCTACAATGTCTGTGTGCTAATTTTTCCAAGTTTTTATATTTTGTGTTTGAATTTTTCTTGTCTTATTATGTATATATTTATTGTGTATGTGTGTGTTTATATATCATATATAAAATGTGTGGTATTAACTTAAATGTAGCATATTTTGAAGTTGTATATTTACTATGTACCAGCTGCCTAAATACTCACAAAAATTGTTAGTTCAAATTTTGTGTATTTCAATTTTTTTATATATCCCTTGGACTTTGGATTAAAAAAGTTATACTGAAATAATTAATCGTTAATATTTTATTACATTTTGGGTATTAGCCTAGCTCCTTTAAATTAAATGTAGGCCTATGGCCCTCATTCGAGAGACGGTTGGACATGCCTGCTTTAATAAAACGTTAACGCTAGATTAAAACTTACAAAACTTGCGATAAAACTACAACAAAATAAAATAAACTCCATATAGCAATATGAAGCAAACTAAAAACACTTAACCTAAAGTTTCAGGGGTCTCGATGGCCCTACTGAATGAATAAGGTTGTACTGAACCCGAAATTAATTAAAAAGTATCTTCTTTACACGTGCATATACGCGCGCGCGCGCCTTTATAAAGTAATATCAGCTAGAGTGCATTACTTGCATAACCGTAAAAAGGACCTCAACTCGGCCAGCTTATAGGGATGTGTCGTGCCATTAAAGAAGATGTTGCGGTCGGGCGGGCAGAGTCCTTTCACAAGTCCTTACTATCCCTCTACCTTCTTAATCCTCAATCCTCCTCCCTCAAACTCCTCCTGTATCTCAGTTAAATGAAAACAGAAAGGACCATACTGCTGCTCGACCTTCTAATCTCTCTGTATAGGAAATTCAAATGTAATTAGAAAAGTCAGAGAGGTTTGAAGAGGGTTTTAGGGCATGGAGGAGAGGGGGGGGGGTTTACACTTGTGTATGGTGGGGTTTTAGAAGGAAAGGGCCAAGTCCTAAGGATGATAATACCCCCTTCTTTCCCTTCATCCCCTCTAAGCCGCACCTTTATAGTAAAGTGTCGTTACGAGTCTTGCCTCAGGGTTGTCCAAGACAAAAGTCAGTATTCGTTAAAGGGGTGGGTTTTTTTGCTGGGAGTACCAACAACCTTTGATTTTAAATTAAAATTGGATTTTACACTTATGTATACCTCTATGTATGTCTTTATGTCTGTCTGTATGTCTGTACCCAAGACTATAGACGAAATAGTTGGTTGGATTTAATTCAAAATTTATATTTAGATGTTATATGACCATTACCCTACAACAAATCGTGATTATAACTATCGACCTAAAATTAAGAATATATTACCGATAAAAAAATTGAAAATTTAACAATTCTCTAATGTAGTTTTACCAATTTTGTTCCAATTAGAGATCTGGAGAGAGTTTGATATGATACATAGCACCAAACCTAAACCATCTTACACTAATGCAATTTTATTTAAATTTGGTACAATAATCAAGTATTAAAAATAGTAGATAATACAAACATAAATACTAATCAAATAACTTTATTTTTATTATAAACCCCATTTAAGTAATCTTCACAATATATAATCAATAAAGTATATTTAAAATAATATTGGTACCCCTTGAATTAACAGTTATTTTAACTGTTCAAGATTGAAAATCAATTAATTCATATTCGATCAAATAAATTAGATTACAATTAAAAAATCTATCTTCAATGTCAAAAAATATATATTATATACTAATAATAAAATTAAACTTATATTCATAAATCATAATAGTTCCTCTCATAAAATGACATTGTAAAATTCACCAACGACACCACAAATCAAAATTATTATTAAATTACTTAAGTAACTTGGGTAATTTACCGATGACCAGTTTTAGAAAATTTGAATTTATATAATGAGAAATTATTTACGAATTTGTCATAACATTAACTTAATTTTTCCTTGAACGAACCATTATCCCCTCTTGAAACAAACTATTGGACAGTTATCTTAAATTACACCTTTCTCCTCCTGCCCTCTTGAGTTAAATATTTCAAGTCGTTGCCAGGCACTGGTATTAGAGATTGCATATCAATTTAAAAGCTTGAATCACGGACCTTAAAAGGTCCATCAGTTTGTAGATACCTCAGAAATGCCTGGCAAAAAATAAACTACATCAAACGTTATCTGCCCGAAATAAATAAAATGGGGTTATCATGGAGGGTGGAGGCATGAGTGATAGTCGTGGAAGGGGGGAGTACAGAAGACATAGAAAGGCCAAACCATTTGCATCTCATATACCCCGTCCCCCTTTTACACAAAACCCAAAACTGCTCTTTGGTAGTGTGTGGTTCCTATAGCTCGCTCTCAAAGTTCACTCCTAACCTTTAGCAACCCCTTTTACTATATATATAAGATGTTCGGAAACTCATAGCCCAAACTTCACATACAGTTTGTTTGAAACAAAATTAATACAAAATCCCTAAACACTTTCATTTGGAAAACTATGCTAATACCATTAAATTATGTTCTAAGTTTCGACGTACAGCAACGGGAGAGCAAAGCTGTGTAAGCATGCGTGTACAACAGGTTGCATAGGAGCTAGGTGCATGGAACTACACACTTCAACATCTTGTAGCATGGCAGCAGAACATACCACGTGAGATTCACTTCAGTGGTGGACAGAAAAAACAAAACAATTTAAAATGGTTAATATAAACACGGCGTGTCTCATTTAACCTTGTATCCTAGGTAGGCCCCAACATCACTACAGATTCCGTATTCGTAACTAACCCACGCCATAGTATCAGATTGTTCTGTCTACATAGTCCTGATTCGTGAGTCCATGTTCCGTAGAAGTTTGTCAACCTGTAACATCATAAGGACTTGTTTATATGGCCTACCAATCACAGATAAGTAAATAATCATGTGGACGCGCATCAAAACAAAAGTACTCCTGGATAGCTCAGTGGGTAGAGCATTGGTGAAATAAGCCGAAGGTCCCGGGTTCGATTCCCTTGTCCAGGTGTCATTTTTCAATTTTCAGAATATGATATCTAGAGGGAGAATTCCTCTATAAAAGCACAAATAATAGCCTCGGCTATTTCATTCTTTAAAGTACAATTACAACCAAAGTTTATCGTTCTAAGTCACGTTATCAATATATTTATCGTGATTGTACTTACTACATTTCATGTATATCGTGGATGTGTTCTCAAAAAAAGTTGGTCTAGCTTATTATATTGAACAGGTGCTTTGCGGTTGATCCTTGTTGTACACAATTTTCTTTCGAAGAGTTCTACTGGAAGAAGTGTCTGACCATCACATTGCTTGGCACGATCACGTGATTAAGGATACGGACTGTGTGGACGCGAATAGAATGGATTATGGACTACGGACCTACTGATACGGAATCTGTAAAAGAGGCCTTATTGTCATGTTTCTACTCTAATAATAAAGAGTTGCTCAACATTATATGAAGTGCTCAAAATGGCCACCTTATGCTTGAACGCAAGAATTGCAATGCAATGTAGTTGTTAAATAGTGCGGCGTTCTACCACATGCCAACTGCAGCCTTGCATTCAGGACAAAGATGGTAATTTTGAGCCCTTCTGAAAATGTTAAGCAGCTCCTCGTTACTGGATACAAACATGTAAATAATTCGGAAACAGGGTCAAATGGGACCCATGCTTACTTTTTTTTTTAAGAAATCGTTGTTTTTGTGTCTCTTCCGCTGAAGAGGGTTCCACATATTATGATACATTATACTACTATAAAGCCACACGGTTGACTCACTCATTGACATTAATGGTTACCCACTTCCAGATGAGCTAGAAACTTGAAATTTGGCAAACTTATAGCTTCTAGCCTGTAACCGACGGAAAAATTCCAAAAAGTTAAGAAAATCAATTACTAACCCCCCCAAAATTCAAAATGGTGGAGAAGCTTTAAGGTTGATGCGAACCTTTCTTTGGAGGTCTTTTGTGGCTAAGCGATAAGCTCTATCAAAAACCGGATCTGGAATTACATGAGCAAAGCGAATTTTGTATAAATGAATCAAAAACCTATGAAAATACTCTCACATATTACAGTACACCCTGTATATAAGAACCAAAAATCTATGAAAATACTATCTCCATTCCCTACCTTTCAATCTCCGCAAAGAGGTTGAGCCGGTTCTCTCTAACCCTGCTCTCCTTCACCTCCCCAATCCCCAACAACTTTTTTTTTAAAATTTCGCAACCCCTTTTCCATGTCTAGATTTTCCGTTCATGTGCTTTTAACTCGCGTACAAGCATCCATCGGCAACACTTTTCTATGTGTGTGTGTGTTCTATGTGTGTGTGTTCTGTGTGTGTGTATCTCCGTGTGTTGAGGGTCAAAGAGAGGGCAGAGAGGGGGGTTCACCCTTCCTACATCTTTTAAAAATGTTTTCAAGGCCCGCTCCGTCGAAAAAGGGAGACGCGAGCGTGTTACCTCAACTATGTAGAAAGCGTGGCACGCGCACTCATACACGCACGCGATGCTTTGAAACGTTCAAAAGTTCAGTCATCTGTAATAGGGGGGGGGGAATATATATACTATGTATGTGCCTTCGTGAAGGAGAACGTTTGGTTGTATGCTACACACATACACATACATACACCACATCTCACAGTACGTGTGTGCGTCTCACAATAACTGCTTACCTGAAATCACACACTATTTCGTAAGTTGAAAAGAGTAGTTGGGGGATAGGGGTTGAAGTTCCTTTTAGTTTTCGGACAAACCACAGTGCCCGTCTCTGAATAAAACCCTCTTCTACCCACAGTCCACACCAAGACCTGCTTTTGATCAAGTCAATGTTTTCACGCTATGTTTGAGACTTCAAATCTGACTGTTTTAGGAGAAAATACTGCCCCGTATATATAAAAAAAAGTGGCTAGAATGGAAACAATTTCTTATGAGTTATAGCCAAGACACCCATATTTAAAGGTGATTGAAATATCAACATTTTACTATGACCCAGCCATAATCATTAAATGTAACTAGGATAACAACATTTTATTATGACACAGCCATAATCATTAAATGTAACTAGGATACCAACATTTTATTATGACACAGCCATAATCATTAAATGTGACTGGAATATATTAACATTTTATTATGACCCAACCATAATCACTAAATGTGACTGGAATATCAACATTTTATTATGAGCCATCTGTAATCATTAAATGTGACTGGAATATTAACATTTTACTATGAGCCATCCGTAATCATTAAATGTAACTAGGATACCAACACTTTATTATGACACAGCCATAATCATTAAATGTGATTGGAATAGCAACACTTTATTATGAGCCGACCATAATCATTAAATGTAACTGGAATATTAATATTTTATTATGACCCGACCATAATCATTAAATGTAACTGGAACATTAATATTTTATTATGACCCGACCATAATCATTAAATGTGACTGGAATATCAACATTTTATTATGATCCGGCCACAATCATTAAAAAGTACTGAAATTGCAATGCTTTCTTATAGACTCTTGGGACAAAATACAGCTCCGTTTAAAGAGATAAAAATGCTAAGGCCTTATACAATAACTTACAACTAAAAAAGATACTAAACCACTTTCACGTATTCAAACATTGTCATGTGATCTGCAGCTGTCATTTTTATAGATATTACGCATATATATAAATTAACACTAATAATACCTACAGTAAAATGTTTTACACAAACGATCAAATAACGTCTGAAATTTATTGCAGATCCTCCTGTTTGAAAAGAGAGTTTTGGCGATTCGTCGCTTGGGTATGACGACTTTTTTTTAATGTGAGTGACGTAAAAATCTCAAGAGCCTTATCAAACGCTAGATCTTTACTCACCTCGTCAGGTGGATGCTAATGAACCCCGGCCGCAATGGTTGTGAAGACAGGATGTTCGAGGTCAGCCCCATGTTGATATACTAACTGTACTAACCACTGTTATGGCGTTGTACCAAGTATGGATGTAAATGTGCTATCAAGGTGAACGAAAGAGAGCAAGTGATGGATAGTAAGAAACAACACATTCCTAAGTCATCATAACCTAACCAGTAGTGAGCATGGCCAATTAAAACAGTGACGTCATCCCTCATATACGTAAATTAGTAGATTATTGTGATTCCAGCTGGTGTAACGCAATCATGATCGTATTCAAACCCGCCTGGTCATGGTTCAGGTGAAGTCATGTTGAGGTCATTCATCTTCATCATGCCCATTTTGTCCCCATAATTGCGCATCACTTTTCCCCGCAAGAGGTTATTGACCCTTTTGATCGTGTTCAATCCTGCCCATTTTTTTTTTTTTTTTGCAAGAGAGTGCCCCATTGTTTTAAATTTTTTATTGATGCCCCATTAGTTTAAATCTGTGGGAGAATTTTGGTGTGGGGGATTGCACCCCATTGGATCGAATGCCTGGGGAGGAATTTGGTGTGGGTTTTATTGGAGAATGTATCCTATCGGATCAAATCCCTGGAAGTTGGTGTTTTTGTTTCGAATCCACCACGGTCCCATTTCATCGGTTGGTAGTCTCAGCCTCTCTAGAGTGAATCTTCTTTCGATGAAAGTCACACATAAACTGAGATAGATCTAGTCAGTTATTCTAACCAGAAAGGTGCAAGCCTGTTAACGTAGGAATATATTTATGGTCTCAGACCTGGTGCCAGAGTGCCATTTTGACATATCAATACAGGAATAAGCAATGGGTGATGACTCATACCTGGCACCGGATTGATTGCGTAACATGTCAAGACAGGAATAGGCCAAGAGAGTACGTATCATCTAAAAAGGGAACAGAATTGCGCAATAGGGGTGCTTCTTCGACCAAAATGGAAACAAGTCTGAGCATAAAAAGGTATCCATGTTTGACAAGAAGGGGTGCGTGTTCGACCAAAAGGAGAACAAATCTAAGCAAAAGAGGTGCCTGTTTGACCAAAAGTGGAACAAAACCATGGAAAAGGTGTGCGTGTTTGACAAAAGGAGAACATAATTGCGCAATAGGGGTGCGTTTCTGACCAAAATGGGAACGGTACTGAGGGGTCTGTGGATTCCTCCCACGCTCTGTCAGACACCCTTCCCCCGTCTAAGCCTCACGACGAGTTGTCCATTCCCGCCAAACGTGACAAATATATTTGTATAATACTGCTGCTGGGGGGCTAAATGTGCTTGCTAGAGGGCCCCTGAATGCAGACTTAGCCCCGGCGACAGTTTTGTGGCATGACATGTCGAGACAGGAATAGTCCACGGGTGATGTCATAGCCTGGATGATGTCATGATCTACGACAGCCTTGGCGACAGTTTAGCGGCCAGACATATCAAGACAGGAATAGTTTGTGACAGATCGATCGGTGTCGGTGAAGGTGAATATATAGGGATGGCGATTGGCATACCGTATTTTTTAGGCGTTTGTAAAGTGGATCACAATGGACAAGTTACAGCAACTGGTAAATATTGCGGACGCTAGGCCAGTGGTAAAATTATGCAATCTAGTCGTCGACAAAAGTACTTCGTGGATTGGTTAAAGTCTGTTAATATGAAATTTGGGAGACACCTATCTCGATGGTAAGTTTTGTTTGTTTCTTCCTTGCCATTTTGGGACTCTAACAGATAAAGACGTGTGTGATATCAACATCGAAAATTATTATTTGCATGCATAGGAGTAATACTTGGTACACCTATCCTTGTGAACTTATGAAAGTATTTAGCAGACGGCAGCAGCAATGGGAATCATCGGGCAAGTAGTCAAGAGTTGTGTGATCTAGTCACAGATCAAAAGCACGCCGTAAGGCAGTTAACAACAATGGTATCAGTTAATTACTGATCTAAAGTACTCTTTGGACAAGATAGTACAGCAGAGGGCAGCATCGCTTTGTTATTCTGTGGACAAGCTAGAGACTTCGGGAGACGGCTAATGGTATACTTACCGTGTCGGACCCCGAAAGCCACCCAACACGTTTAGCAGACGGAACTTGGAATCAGGCAAGCGTGCAAATTATCCTCCGTGTCTTAACTCTCACCATTCTTAGAATGAGCAATATTAATTTAATGTTTGTGTCTCATACGATTGTGAGTAGTATCTATATTACCACTTAAAGTATTCACAGTTTGGCTGTGGAAAGTATACATGTAATTTATAGAGCAGTCAACCACAACTGAGGTATACCACTGGAGCGAGGCTACATTGAATTATGTGACTCCACTTGCCACACGACAATAACTTTGGAAGTACTGCCATACAAGAGAATCGAAGAGTATTAATTGTGTGACATGATACGTTCTGTGTACAATTTCCGGTCGGGGGGCGTTGTGGCTGTGTTGTGAGGGCCACTTCAGGACTATTACCCACCATTCTTCCGGACTCCGCAACTGGACTATCACCCACCACCCTTCCGGACTCCGCAACTGGACTATCACCCACCACCCTTCCGGACTATCAACCTCCATCCTTCCGGACTCCGCAACTGGACTATCACCCACCA
>CABFOW010008640.1:0-17137 GCA_902141385.1 Timema californicum | reverse complement strand
AGATCTTTCTATTGTTTATCATTATTCAAAGTGTTTCAAGGATATTGTCTTACGACCCAGTCAAGCTAACTGATTAAAATTTGTATGTATATCTTGTTCTATATTTTGGTTAATAACTACTTAATTGTTTTCTCCTTTAGAAAACTTCTGCCTGTAGCCTGGCTCCATCTCGGCCCTTGTAGCTACAGCAAGACAATCCAATTTCACATAATCTTGTTATTTGCAACAAGATTCAAACTTATAATCTTGTAACACTATTGTAAACCTAATTCTTATTATTTCTGTTTTTAATAAATTTATTTATTGTTAAACAAATTATTTTTCCATTTAATTTTAACCTTGTTTGTTACGTTATCAAATTAGTCCAGTGGGGTTATTTGGTCACAAATTGTTCAGTCCCAAGGATTTTTGTCGTTATTAAATAGTTCTTAAACAGGTTTCTTACTTGAAATTTTCTATAGTATATTTTGTTACACCGATATATTATATAATATTTTGCAATCCAAAAGTATGGATATTTCATATTGTTTTAAGAAAATTTCAGAAGTTAAAACCTTGATTCAAGAATTTAGGGACAGTGGATTTAAAAAGTTGGGGGAGAAATCATCCCCTGAATTTTAACCAGATCAGCAAACAAAGAGACAACATTTAAATGATGAACCTAATCATCGCCTCCAGCGGCTATTTAATGAAATTTGTGATTATCTTTTGATACAAATTACTGATAGGTTTTCATCATTTCATTTCTCTTTTGGATCATACTAAATATAATTCTTTTACTAATAATAATACATTTCCCGAGTAGCATTTTACCCAACTGAAAGATATACATGCTCCTATCTTAAACTACATACGATTTAAGAATGATCTTACTGTCTTGTATAGTTCGAAAGAATCTCAAGATATGTCTGCAATGAAAATTGTTCCATACACGAGACAATATGATTTAGACTCAGTAATGCCAGAATTGTATAAATTGGCTACCCTAATATGGACAATTCCGTCCACCACAGCAACTGTATAGTGGACCTTTTCTGATTTGAAAATAATAAAAACTTTCTGTATATCAAAACAAGGCGTGGAAAGATTAACTGGACTATCAATAATTTCAATTGAAAAACAGCTTCTTAAACATTTAAGAAAGAATACTCCCTTCAAAAAATAAAGTAATTGACCACTTTATAATGAAATCCCGTAGATTTGACTTCACTTTCAAATAAAATTGGACAAAAAACTATAATTTGTGTGAATATCAGTGATTTACTTTGACAGTGACAGTTTTATGTGGATCTTTGTGGCCTATATTCTAGTGTAGTGATATTAACAGACACTCTTCTAAGACAAGTGCACCATCTAACAGAAGAGGTCAGAATCCTTACAGGCAATTTAATTAAAGTTAGAAAAAAAGTTGTTTATAGCTTATAAATTAAACGAAGTCATGGGGGGAAGGAAGGAAAGAATCTGGCATGNAGAATCTGGCATGTGGGTGGGAAAGGGGGTGGAGAATCTTGACCCCACCTCTTTATTTTCACTCTGTTGGACATGAAAAATAACCTCTATATTGCCAATATTTCATATTTTTAGTGAGGAGGGATCACCCAACTTTTCTTGAAATATTATAGAACAGCATACCTGCTAAATTTATTAGAATACAACACTGCTTTATTATATTTTTAAAGAATTCATTCTATATTAAAATTATTAATAACATACGTGCATGGAATTTATGTATCAGCATTGTCTATCAGTAAAATAAGTATTTCAGGATGTATATATTATTTGTTAGATATTGTTGAAAAGTTTACCCATATCGAGAATAAGTTACCTTCACGTAGACATATTCTGGTTCTGGCTCCTGCACCAAATCCGGTTCTGGTTCTGGTACGAATTCCACCACTAGGAGGAAAAAACGCCCTCCTCATAAGTATAATTCAAGATGGAGGTAGTTTCAGTTTTATAATGGGTCAACAAGTAGGTACCTCTAAACAAGTGGGCTGGAATACACTTAGACCAATCCAGGCCCACAAACAAACGTACAACACACTATAAACAAGAATCAACATTATTAAAGTATACATTATGAACTGTATATTGCACTAGTTTATGCACTTGGAAGCCCTACATAGCCAGTGCAAGGTAGACTAGTAGCACTATAGTTGTCCCATGGCTTCTTTGGTGCTTACTGACAGCTCACAGTTGACTTCTGACAGTCAACATTTAGGTATATGCCTAAATTTCGACTGTCATAAGTGACAGCTGCTAAATAGATGTTTTTGCAGATCATATGGTTCGGCGTAGGGATACGTAATTTGGTCTGGTAGCTTTTCAAATCTGTCAGTCAGCACCAAAGAATCCGTGGGGCTACTGTATACTGGCTTTTGTAGTGACCCATTAGTCCACAATTAAAACAACTGTATTACTGTATTAACATTGGGAGTGCTAGTATCACTATAAACATTGGGAGGACTGGTTGGTTAACACATATCAGGTGTGATATTAGCACTATTAATATTTGTGAAGTTAGTTAAAATTGGATTTGTAAGTCGGAACCAGTCTGTGCTTAAGTGGTTGAGAAGTCAACTGATGTTAATTTGTTATTGGTCCAATTCCAATTGAGCCCTAAACTAACTTAGTTTTTATGTATTTATGAATACCTTCTATTCGTATAGTGAATTTTATTTAAATGCAATTCTCAAAGCTAAGATAGTTTGTAAGTCAGAGCTACTACATCTTAAATACAAATTAATTTTGACTTACATGTTTGTGGGCTCTTCCTTCCCTTCTTCCCTTTCGGACTTTTCTTCCTCTTGGCACTCCCTTTGCTGGCATTTCCTCCCTCCTTGGGGGTTTCCTTCAGGCTCATTCTCTTTCCTTTCTTCCTGCCCTCCCCCCCTTCTTCCAACCTGATGGTTGTGTCTTCCATGGGAGAGACTTCGGAAAGGCTTTCTTCAGCCTCAACGTAGCCTACAGTTTCCTCCTCTGGAGAGATATAGGCCTCAATCGAGGATGGTTGTTCCTCATCAGTGCTTCTGCCTTCCAGCCCAGCTGAGGAGGGGAGATCCTCCTTAGTGCTGTCCTCTTTGGAGTCCTCTTGGGGACTCACATTCCCCTTCGTGGGAAGTGAAACCAAGATTTCAGCTTCGGTTTCTGTACCACTTCCTCCTGGGCCCTCATCTTCCAACCTCGGACTCTCTTTGGACCCTCCAGTCTTCTCAATCCTTACTTTAGGATTTTCCTTTTCCTCAGGGCTCTTATTGCCTTTGGGGCTGCCCTTAGGGCTGCTTTTGGGGCTCTTTTTCCTCTTGGGACTTCCCTTTGGGCTTTCCTTACCCTTTTTCTTTCTTTTCGATGACTTGG
This sequence comes from Timema californicum, assembly GCA_902141385.1. Classification (NCBI taxonomy): domain Eukaryota; kingdom Metazoa; phylum Arthropoda; class Insecta; order Phasmatodea; family Timematidae; genus Timema; species Timema californicum. The sequence continues at coordinate 13,780 of CABFOW010008640.1, read as the reverse complement.
GGCTAGTTGTCGGTTCGGATTCTAGCTCGACTGGTGATGGAGGTGGAGTAGGCTTCTTCACTAAACAAACCATCAAATTCAATGCATGAATTTTACCTCTAAACAATTCTGGTAATTTATAGTGATAAACTGGAAATGATACTTAGAAAAATTGGATAACTAAGTAAAATGTGGCTATAGTTAAAAAATATTGTCTCATGTACACTACTTTGACCAAAATAAGTGAGGTATTATAAATTATTTGCCCATGTACACTCTGCCAGCTCAGAAAGGTGAGGTCTTACCTTGGTTGCTAATACTATGTCCCTATTTAATAGGTCACAGCACAGCTTGTTAGCCTTCGTTGTAAATTATCCCTGGTGGTTTTATTGTGAGGTATTGGGAAATTAAGCATTCATCTCACCTTTCTATCCCTCTTTAATGGGCACTCTAGCTATTTTTTTTTAAAAAAAAACCTCACCATCCTCTTCTAATTTGACCTCCCTTCGTTATGCATGTTGAATCTCAGTTCCTGAGGGCTTATTGCACCTTTCAAAAACAATTAAATTTGTATACTTATTTTATCCCCATTCCCAAAATACATAGTGGTGAAATATCTTCTTACAGCCCATATTCCCTAATCCTTTACATCAACCCTTACTTATGAGCTCAACATTTTAATTTCTTAAATTATATTTACAGGTGCAATTGATACACATGCAGGTGCACTCACCTATCCTCTGCTCCTTTGTTTCAGGTAGCCTAACCTTCATTATATTATATAAATGATATTCACAAAATATCTGAGACGTTATCAAAATGTTCGAGTACTATTAACAAAACTACAACGTTTATATAATAGAAAACATCAATCGTTTAAATTGAGCGTCATTATTACAGACAAGCCATATAGCATGAAAAGGCTTCAGAGTTATACGTTAATATTGGGACGTCATTGATAAACAGATCGTTTATTTACGTTCAATAAGTTTAATGTTCCCGCGACCATGTTTTAAATTTTACCCAAAAAGAAACCAAATATCAGAATAGTAACAATATTCGAGATCGATAATATATTCAAAGACAGAATATCGATAACACCCAAAGGTTTATAATCGATCATTACCCAGAAACAAAATACAGATCGACAAGCGAAATAAACGCCTTGACCCTGCGACTAATTAACATAGAAAAAGTAAGAACGAAATTTACAACTATTATATTTATGTTTCATATTTTTAATTTATTTAGAAAATGCCTATAATGAATTTAGAAATTTATTTTAGATAAAAAAGAAAAGTTAAATAAGCCGAAAAAGAATTTAGATCTTACATTATTTTAATATAATCGAAGCCGGAGCTTCTCCTTCTCCAAATACGATTTAGTCCAAGAGCGGCCTTTGATTGCTCAGGCGCCAATATATATATATCACACAACCCAGAAAAGGGAGAGACAGGTAAAAGGGGTGGGGGTCACAATCAGGAACAATCGGGAACAAAACATGCGCATGACAACATAGCTCCTACAAAGTGTTTTACATTTTCTCGATCATCCTAAAATAGGGCGAGTAGGTTATCTTCACAGCACAAGTTCTTTGCTACTCAAGGTCTTTGGCACAATCACATCACAATATTGAATATCAGTATTATTTTCGTCACGGTTCCGAGAAGGTGTGTCTGATATTACCTCGCATTAGTGTTCCGTGTGGTTCCGGCCGTCATACAAATGTGGTAAGCTTAGGATTTCTTATGTTTACTTATACAGTCCTTAGGGGACACAGGGACCAGGCCCCACAAACATTTTCCCACATATTTAATAAGGTTATTTTATATTTACTTTCTTTTTATTCTAGAAAATAATATAAATATGAATTAAAGCACCACTCTCTAGACGCAGTGAATTATTGGATCCATTATACAGTATTCCATTCAAGATTATTCATTCCCAACGTCACGTGGGGACTGTCCCATATGTACTCTAGTGACTGAATATAGAAGATGATCAGGGACAACATTTATAGGGCCTCTCAGAGAAACCACACCTCAAAGTCAAGCCTACTACCATTCCAGTACCAGTCGTACACTAGTGAATGGCGCCAGTCTGAACAGGCCCGTTATATGATAAAGGTAGCTGTGTGTGTGTTGTTTTAGTATGTGATAAGACCCAAGAAGTAATATTATGTGCGAAAATTATTTATTAAAATGAATAAAGTAGGTCATTTATTAAAATTCTGTTTTCTTCGTTAAAACTGCAAGAAAAACTTGAAATTAAACTATTATTAGCACATCAGCCAATGAATTTACCTTTATGCAGGTATAAAACTTAAATAAATTTAATTAAATATTTTAACACATTGTGAGAAAAAATAATTATTTGTAGGTTTTGTCCTGGCCCACCAAAATTAAAGATCACGCTCCACCACTGCCTAGCAGTATAATATTTAAATGATTGGTATTATTATTGACGTGTGCTGTTGATTGAATCCAACACATAAAAGTCTAGTAGATCTTTGAATGCCTAAGAATAAATTTACCTATCTGTGTATACAAATAATGTCACGTATGGAAGTGTATGTAATGTTATCATAAGAATAGTTGTATTGGCTGGTTGACAATCTAAAACATTAACTCCCTTCCCTTTACATATTATGTAACTTTACCTTCCTCCGGAATAAGTTTCTCTTCTTGCACGATTTTGTCATAGTAAGTCTTGTAAACGTAGAAGATTTTTTTGTGCAAATCCTTGTCTAGAACGATGTCGTCGTCCAAGAAGGCCAACATGAGGTACTCAAGCTCCCCTTCCTTGTGTTGCAGCATATCTAAAAATAACTGTTCATCTTCTTCGTCCATTAAGGTCATGACTTTTCGCTTCATCCATTCCAGACGATGATCCGTCATCTGTAACAATATACATCTTTCAACCTGCTTTGGTACAAAATTTTAACCTATTCTTCCGACAAAGTAAGGATTTCTTTCTTCATCCTTTCCAGACGATGATCCGTCATCTGTAACAATATACATCTTTCAACCTGCTCTGGTACAAAATTTTAACCTATTCTTCCGACAAGGTAAGGATTTCTTTCTTCATCCTTTCCTGACGATGATCCGTCATCTGTAACAATATACATCTTTCAACCTGCTCTGGCACACCACCTTAACCTCTTCGTCCGAAAAGGTAAAGATATATTTCTTTATTCATTCTATTTGAAGATTCTCCATCTGAAACAATACACAACCTGCAAAATGTTGTTGTACAATATCTTAATCTCTTCGTCCTACACTTTGATGGTTTCTTTCTTCACTATTCCCACATTAAAGCTCTTAATTTTAAATTTTATTCCTGGTCCATCACGCTTAGAAACCCTATTATTATTATTATTACTACTATTATTCCTATATATTAATCTATTTGATCTTTCTTCAGCATCAGTTCCTACAACCTGTTCTTTGACCAATCATTACACAAGCTAACAATTTTTTTTATAGCTCCAAAAGGTAGGTAGCTGATTTTAAATAAATTGATATGTTGATTCCAAAAATACCAAAAATACATCGAAAGTTCCATTTAAAAAAATTTAAAAGTAATACAATATTATAATATATAATAAATATAATATACAAAATCTATTAGTATATAATAAACTAGTATGAAATACCTAGCTTTGCCCTGGAGAAAAAGTTAGGGTAAAAAATAGTAAAAACGTTAAAAAGGCAAAAATAGTAGAAAGTAAACGTAATAAAAAAATATTGTACGACAAAATCGCCCTAAATTTATCATATTGTGTCTTATTATAGCTTTGAAGAAAATTTTCAAAAATAGATATTTAGTAAACTAGTCTAGAATAAGTTTACTCGTAAAACCAAACATATTAACATGTTAATAATCACAAAAGGAACTAACTTTTTATACGAATCTAAAATGAAATTGTTCAGATATAAATAACATTATCATTATTATTAAAAATAAATTATTGTAAGCTATGCTAAAACTATTTGTTATTTTTAAAATACAGATTCCGACTTTAAATTCAATCTTCAAGATCATTTTCCAAAACATTCTAATTGTCTATGATTTTTTATAAGTAAAGTACCCTTTACTTAATTTATTTAGATAAATAAAAATATTCATTATTTATGATATGTTAAATAGTGATACTAAGGGCGTATTGATGCGTAATACATGGAGCCTACCTAGTGGGTGCCACTTAGCCTCTCCTACCCAATCCTGATCTCATCGTCAAGTGGTGTATCCCAGGATCTGAGTAACCTGGTAGAGGTTGGATTGAGCCCCAGCAGAAACCAGGTGCAGACGAGAAACAGGAGACTGGTCAGGGCCAAAACTAACAAGCATGGAACAGGGTACGACCAGATGACTCCCAACTGGGTGGGCTGGGATTGAGAGGGTGGTGATAATGAGCTAAGTGTAATCAGCACACATAGCCTCGGTTAAAAAAGGTTGCCACTGGGAGAGTATCTACCTTAGCAATTAATGACGTAGGGAAAAGGTGGAGGTGATACAAGTGTATACCCCACAAGTGGGGTGCCCAGAAAAGAAAAATATATGTTTGAGTAAGACCTAGAAAGGCATACGGGAAATGAGTGTCCGATAGTAATGGGGGATATAAATGTAAAAGTAGGAAAAGATAGAGGAGGGATTGAGGAGATGTTAGGGAAGGAAGGATGGGGAGAGAGGAACGAGGAGGGTAGAAGGCTGTTGGAGCTATGTGCAGGAAATAAGATGAAAGTGGCAAACAGCTGGTGTAAGAAGGAAAGAGAAAGTCATAAGATCACTAGATACAGTTGGGATGGGGAGCAAAAGTTGTTGATATACTACTTTATCAAGGATGAAGAAATGAAAAGGCAGACCTTAAATATCAAGTTATTAATACTAGGTGTGTCCTTAAATAGTGACCACATGTTGTTGGTGGCAAACATAAATATATAGAAATGTCTGTGAAAAGTAGTAAAACAAGCAAGAAGAATAAGTGTGTGGAGGCTAAAAAAATTAAGAGGAAAGAGAGCTGTACCTAAGAAAGGCTAATTAATTAATACCCAAAGATGAGATGCAAATTGTAGGGGTTGAACGGGAAAGGTTTAAGAACAGTCTGGTTGGAGTCGCAACGAATGTATATGGGAGGACAAATAATATAAATTAGTGTAAGTAAACACCCTGGTGGAAATACAAGGTGATGGAAGCAGCAGAAAAGAAGAATAAAACATTCAGAAACAATTTCAAGAATAGAAATGAGGAAACAGGGAAAGAATATAGGGTGATTAAGAAAAGAGCAAAGTGAATTGTACAGGGACCAAGGAATGATTGGATGCAAAAATAGGAGGAAATTCTGAAACGGGACGTGGAAGGAAGTAAGAAGGTGTTATATAGTCAAGTAAGAAACAAAAGGAGTGAGAAAATAAAATAAATTAGAATTATAAATGAAGAAGGAAGAACGTTGAAGACAAGAGAAGAATAAAAGAACTATGGGTGAGATGTTTTGAGGAAATGTTCAACCCGGAGGAGGAAAGAAATGAGACTGAAAAAAAGGAAAAGGAAGAAATATAAAAAGAGGAGGAAAGCGGTATAACATGGAAAGAGGTAGAGGACGCATTGAAGAGGATGAAACAATGAAAAGCACCAGGTGTGGATGGACCTACTGTGTAAATTATGAGGGCAGCAGGTGAAGTAGTTATACAATGGTTATACAGGGTGCTGAGAGAGGTTTGGAAGGAAAACAAGGTACCGGAAGACTGGAATAAAGGAGTTATAATATAATTTTTCAAGAAAGGCCGTAGCCATCCAATATGTGGAAGGGGTGAAAAGTTGTTAGCACATCCCTCAATTGCTGGAAGCTAGAAAAAATTCTAAATGATGAACATTTCTAGACGCTATATGAAGTGTTTTATGTTAATATAACTGCCAGAGGCTATGAGAAATTCTAAATATCAAACACCTCCAGAAGCTATCTGAAGTGCTATTTTGGCAAAATCACACCATAGCTGCAAAATGCTAGGAAAAACTATGAATATTAAACACCTCTAGAAGCTATATGAAGTGCTTTTTATGGTAGCACAGCCCCTAATTTGTATTTGTACCTTAATTTTAATATTGTTTGAACCATAAATAAATCCATTTATATTCTGTTCATAAAACTTCGGGGGAGGGGTGGTTGAGCCCCCAGACCCTCCAGCTACGGCCTTGCTTTCAATAAAGGAGATAGTAAGAGGTGTACAAATTAGAGAGGGTTAACGCTGATGTGCCACTATACACAAATACATGTGAATATTCTGGAAAATAGAATAATAAATAAAATTAAAAGAAGGTGAAAAGAGGAGCAGCACGGCTATAGGGCAGAAAGGGTTCAAAAGACTTTGGCATATGAAATTTGACGGAGAGAAGATATGTATATGGGAATGACTTGGTAATGGTTATTATGGATGTGGAGAAGGTAAATGATAGCGTGGATAGAAATAAAGTATGGAAAGCGATGGGGGATGCAGAAGTGGAAAGAACAGTTGTAATGAGAGTATAAGGCATGTATGAGGATTACAGGAGTTGTGTTAAAATAGAGAGTGGAAGGACGGAGTGGTTCCAAATAAGAAATTGAGTGAAGCAGGGAAGTGCCCTTTCCCTATTACTATTTGGTCGTGAGCAAAGTGGAAGGAAAACTCGGGAAGGATATAATGAAAGCCATAAAGTTCGCTTAGGGTATGAGGGGCAAAAGCAGAGGAAGTACTGGAACAACTACAAGAGTTAAATGAGGAAGTAAAGTAGTGTGGAATAAAAATTGGCACGATAAAGTGTGAAGTGATGGTAATTAGAAGAGTTTAGGCCTAATAAATCTATAAGTATGGATGAGTTGGAGCTGATAAAAGTACATAACTTAAAATATCTTGACATCGTGATTGAGGAGAAAGGTGGAAGTAGAGAGATTTAATGAGAAAAGGACAGCAGGGAGAATTGTTCTATAGATGCGTAAGAGACCTGCTATGGAGAAGAGAAATCCTCTCGAAGTGTAAGGAAGTATTATACAGGGCGTACTTTGTACCTATTGTCACATATGCAGCAGAAACATTGACATTGAATGTATGAGAGATTAGGAAAGTGGAGGTCATGGGACTGTCTTTTGGGAGGAGCATTTTATCTGTTTCTAGTAGAAACGTGATTAGGAATGAAGTTATATGGGTAAGAGTTGGGGTACAGGGATTACATGAGATAGTAGAGGAAGCAAGACATAGGTGGTATGGGCATGTAATGAGGATGGAAAAAGAGAGAATGCCAATAATAAAGTTGGAAATGACTTATGTGGGCAAAAGACTGTATGGGAGGGCAAAAAAGAGATTTGATGAGCAAATAACAGGAAATGTTCAATGGAAAGGAGAAGAATGCAAAAAATTATAGGAAGAATAATGATGGAAGGATAGAATAAGATGGAGTCATTTTACTAAACTGACCCGGCCACAGGCTGGAAACAGATGATGATGATGATAATGAATATAACTTATACAATATCACCGGTACTCTGCAACAATTTTTTAAGAGTAACTAAAAGGTCTGAGTGAGGCGCGCAGCAGCCAGCACTGAATTATGCATAAATGTTGTGCTTCAATATTAGGCAGATATATGTGCTTATCGAATTTGTGTGAAATATGCTCGTAATTGTTAATCCACCCATTAGAATAATTTCTCTGGAAACTGGTTTTGTATCGGTTTTTATCAACTCAATATTTGATAAGAATTTATTTTAAATCATATTCGGCTGTCAAATGTGGGCTCTTTTATGAAGCAAATGTGAGAGCGGTATCAATCTCTGCGTTTAAACTGTGAGAAACATAATCTTGATGGTGATACTCTCAATGGTTGCAGCACGCAAAAAACAAAATGACCGCCAACGCAAACCCATTTTCCCATTTATCTAAGTAACCGTATGTTTTATAATTTTTAAAACCTGAATATTCCCCCTTTAATTCTGCACTAAAATGGTTATGACATATTTTTATGTTGTACCTACCATTTTCTAAAATATTTACTTTTGGGATTTATAAAGGAAAATAGTGATACCAAATATTAAAAGTGGTTCCTTGAACATTTATCTCACTCACTCAATTTTTATTAACTGTGTAAACAATAAAGATTATGTCTAATTAAACATTTGATATGTAAGACACTATTCATAAGGACACCAGATATCAATTATTATTCATAACACCCCACATATAACTTCCAAACCCTTGTATTTTACAGTACAGAAAAATGGCACTAAAATATAAAAATCATCGAGCCAAAAAGAGTCATTTAAAATGTTTTAGCAAAAAAAATTGAACAAAAATTCAAATTGGTATAGAGCGATATATACATGGACATGAAACTCTTGCTACTTATTCACTTCTGTTATCATATTATGATTAATGACAGTCATCATCACTTTCACTTCAAATCTCACTTAGTCCTAAGTCTTCTTCATTAACTTCTTCAAAATATTCAATGGTATTACATAGTTCTGGATCACCTACACATCTACACATCTTAATACACCTTCGTCTATTTGACTGACACGTACATGGAGGAGAACAACGCCTTTGAGAGCAGCGACAAAGTTCCAGTATAAGATCTGGAGCACAGGACATTGTACATGTGTACTCCCTACTTTCTCCCATCGGAAATACGTGGCTTGTGGATTATTAGGATGCTGGATGATGTCTTGACTCCATTCGATGGCCTGAATATGAGCTCTTAATAAATCTAGGCTCAGAGCATATTTTAATGGAGGGAGGTTAACATCTTGACATTGTTTATGTGTGAATAACAGCCATCTTACATCTCCTATATCAATCATTGTTGTTTTGGCATCTGACAAACAAAGGCTTCCAAGCTAGCTCTGATATCCTCAGTGAGAGAGATTGTAGTTTCAAATTTGGCTAAAGCTCATCACTTAGTCAATTGAATGTTTTCCACCATTTTACTTTCCCTTTGTTGGCAAATGATCCTGTTACATCTGCTCCTGAAAGTGCGTGTAATCCAGGGAGTGCAGAGGATTTCAAAGGACCTAGTGCTTTGTAAATTGAATCTAATTGAACAAACATTTGTATACCAAGGCTAATAAAAACACCAAACTCTGGTGTAATTTGGGAATATTGTCTTAATGCTAAAACCACATCAGTATCAGGTGAAAACACATGGGTGTTTTTGATTTCTATCTGTGCTAATCTTGCAGCATGTAGTATGATCTTAGTGTCTACCTCTTCCTGGCTACTTGAAAGACTAGATACATCAGTACTATGTGACGAAGCGGCTTGGTTTTTCCAACCAACCCCAAACATTTTTCTGTTGGTCCCACCAAATTTAAGAATTTTGTCATAAACTCTATTAGTTCATATTTGTCTTATTATGAGCCGGTAATTTATTCATTGGTGTACTTCCAATTGTTGTTTCTGGTCCGATTTTGTACTGGATTGGATATGAGCCTTTTTACCGAATCACCCTTATCTCTTTTTTCAATGAGTTATTTTTGTAATAGTCTAAAACCACATGAACCTCACTGTAATTGCTAAGTTTTTCACCAATCCCTTTGCTGAAGCTTACAATGAGGTCATGACTTGTTTTCACTGAGCTAGGTTTGTGTTGGGTGTGAAGAAGTGCCATTCCCTCTATTAGGTAAATTTTTCCTGTTGTTCTTAATGCTCTTCCAAATCTGCAGGTGTTGTAGCATTGTCTTTAAAATTTCCTTGGTCGTGTAGTGTTTGTATTGATTATAGAGTATCCATAAGTTTGTACATAGCTAGGCAATGGTGCCTTCTCACTTCAGCAGCAAACAATAACTTGGCAGTGTCGAAAGATCGTAGTTACTCAAATTAAACTCGAAATCTATATCAGGCCTGCTTATGAATGCTATTAACAACCTCAAAATAACTGACAGATCAGTATTCATGGCTATAGTTTGGTCTTTGAGGGTAATTTTAACTTTATTTTCCGTCGCTTTAGACGTTTTAATTAGCTTCTTCTTAATAAGAACCCAGAACTGTATGCTGTTACTGTGAAATCGTTACAAAAACGTATTATGGAGAGCTTGTCCAATTTCTGCCACACTGTCTAAAACACTCGTACTTCCTGTGGAAAGACACGCTGAGTTAGGCTGTGGATGAGATAATCATTTTTATAGTGTGGTAAATGTTGAGTTTTGAAAGGCTTCTCTTAGTTTTAGAACATTGTTGTCCCGACGCTGTTGAAATGTAACCGAAAGTGCATGAAGTTTACTTTGTTCTGTATTTGAAAAGCCTATAATTTTATCAGTTTCACTTGCAATTCTAATTAGTTCCAAATTAGCCAGAAGGAACCCTTTCTGAACATTCTCATCAAGTGTTATACCAACAAGTCATCCGTGGACCTTTAGTTTTCAAATTTGACTGTCTAGTGATTTGTTATCACCAAGCGCACAAATTTTACTAAACTGATGTTCACAACCCAATTTCCAGAACATTCCAATGAAAACTTTCCTAACCCTATTCTCGCCCACAAATCATACAGGAAACGACGCTAAGGTGTTGTGGAGTGTGACGTCACACTCTATGTATCACCCGTTTTGTTGACCTATGAGCCCACCATGTGTGGCGCTAAAGGGCAGGTCACGTGGTATTCTTCTCTAGGCTTCCACGTGGGCAGGACGTCACTTCAACCCAGTAGAGTTCAACAAAGGCAGTTAGTTAACTCAGTTCTGTCAGTTCAGCTCAAATCAACGATCCGATATCATTCACTTTTGCACAGCTGAGCTTTAAACAGTTTTTCTCTAATTCATGATGTACTGTATTCACTTTTGGACAAGTCAGTCTTCAAATCTGGTTTTTAATTATGTCTCAAGTTACATTCACCAATAAATAATAAGTTCAAGCAACTTCGAGTGAGTAAATAAATGAAACCACAGTAGAAGTTAAGAAGGAGGTTTAATGGATGTTAATGGGAAGTTATATCAAATAAGTTTCACGAAGAGAAGTTTCATTGTTGAGATATTACAACACATTTTTCAAGACGCTATTGTCCTGCCACCCCACCAGAGGCTGCGTCTAATCAGCATGCACCTACAAAAGGGGCGTCCCTATGGCGTTCCAGTCCTAATCACGACAGTCGTCCAATCGATCAAACATCATGAAAGTTCAAGACGTTTGCACGGGCAAAGCAAAGCCGGTGAAGCCTCTCGCCATCACCAGTATTTTCGACACTTTGTTTCCGCTGGACGAAGTCGACGCCAAACGAGTCATCGTCGGCATGAGTGTCAAGAACAACTTTACGCCCTATGTCCAGCTAGAAAAATGTGGAGGGAATTATGCCGTGTTCAACCGTACAGAGTGGCAAGAACTGGGTAACTATAAGTCGGTCATATCAAAGTTTTTTTAGCAACACACAGCCTCCTCAGAAGATTAGTCTGACTAATTATGAAATATATCTGCAACGCACGTGCGGTAACCGTATTGTCGTCATCATCGAGAAACAAGATGACGGACTTAAACAGGTCACCTATCTATCACCTAGCTGGGTGCGTCTTTGTGAGGTGTAGGACCTCATTGACGGCCGGGATATGTGATCGACACCCGTCGCACGATATTTCGACGATTTGATCCACACACTCGTCGTTGATATATGCGACACGCTAACAGAATCAGTGGGTGTCATCGATCTCTACCAGCCTACGGTGCAAACACACATTATAAACCTGGATATTATCAGTGCTACCTACTATACACGTCAAGTCTTCGGCTTGGACTATTACATGCTGGATTGTGAACTAAAAACATTTTTACTAACGCATCTAAGAGACACTGTAGAAAAACGTCATTTCTGTAAAAGGGGATGGTAAATATTATGTGTGCCTGTGAAAACTTTAAAGTATAGTAAATAAAAATGTTTTTAATATCGTGTTTTATTCTCTCAAAACCTGTTTGTCTCAACACGCAGGCTGACCAAATATGATTTTCGACTTGTCAAGCCGCCAAACTGTCAACAAGCATAGCTGCTCTCAGTTTCAAGGTTAGATATATTCCTGTTTCAACCTGTCTTGTCGAGCCGCCAAACCGGCACCAGGGAAACCCATGACCACATAGATGTGGGAAGGAGGAGGGTTGCTCCACTCTATGCTAAACGGCCGTCGAGATAGGATACTCCTGCACGTTCCCGCCCTCAATAGCGATGACGACATTTATGTGGAGGAGTGCACGAGACTGCACGCTCTCCTACCCAAAGCCCTGAGGCACACATTAAATCTAATGGACACACATTAAAAACCAACGGCACACATCAAAATCAAGAACAAACGGCGTGGGAAAAAGGGGGTCAGTGGTGGGGTGGCAACATTGTTGAGTCTGGGCAATTTATATCAGACAATCACAGGCCTGAGTTATTTATATCAGTCAATCAGATCGCTGTACCAGGTGGTCCTGCGGGACTACTTACTGGTATCAGCCCCCCCCCCTTCCCGCACCACAAAAAAATCCTAAGCTATTAATATGAAGCTTAAAGTTGGTTTTATATCAAGCTTAAAATTTTGCCAGGGAAGCACCAATTCAAATAACTTCTAGAGGAAATTTATTTTTAAAAAAAAATCCTGGTGAATGCTACTTTAAATAAATTATAGAAACATCCAATTTTTATAAGGAATATCTACTCCAAATAGCTTATATATGCATGTAATATTTTCTAAATCTAAGCATAGACCACTACAAATATCCTTTAAAAACATTCAATTTTCATAAATATGTTAGAGTAATATTACTTTTAATAGTTCCTAAGGGCATCTAATAAAAAAAAATCTGCGAAAATCTTCCAAATAGCTACTAAGGGCATCCATTTTTTTTAAATCTGCAGTTGGAAGATCACATCTAATAGTTTTTATAAGAATCTAATTTTAGAAAAAAGAATCCAGGCAAAAAACACTCTGAATAACTAGATACTAGGACATTCCAAATATATCTATATATATGTGCAGGGGGGGGGGCGTAAGAACCACTTCAAATATGTTCCGGGAAATCTAGTTTATGAAAACAAATCTGTTGATAACTTTATAATATAACTTTTGGAAACATCAACATTTTAGAAAATTGTCCAAAGGAGAAATACTCAAAATAGTCTCTAAGAGTAAACAAATTTCAAAGATTTTTTGGGAGAGCATTAATCTAAATAGCTTTTAGAAAAATGACTATTTTTCTTAGGGTTTAGTAGTAATCCTTAACATCATGTCATAAACTTACGATTTGAAACCCACCAAAATTAAATTCCCTTTACGCCCATGGCTAGGACTGCACAATTCTCTTCAACTCTAGTTTATTAAAATATATTTTTTCTGTGAAAATACAATTTAAGGCTGCTTGAAGCGTATAGTGATTTTTTACAGGCCTGGTAAAAATACCTAGGAAAGTTAAAATATGTTTGTATTCAATAGTTAAGCCTGTTGTACATAGAAAACGCTTGTTTTCGCATTAAGTGATGAATAAAGTTAAGGTTGCTTTGTTTCATTTGTAAAATAAATGGAATGTTGCAACGCACAGACTTTCTCTAGCTCCTTTATTTAAAGAGAAAGCACTAATAGCTCGTAAGATTTATGGAATGAAATAACATACTTTTTGCAGAAACACTCCGCCAAAGACGATTAATGAAATAATAGTGTAACAAGATTAGTACCTAACAGCGGGACCTGCGTGCTCTTGTTGTTTGCCCTGGCTGATCTCCTTGTTCTTTCTGTCTCCCTCCTTGTCTAGCTGGTAGGTAGTGACCATATCGCTTGACTGGGGGATTAGAGGGGCCGAGGAGGAGTGGGGGGGGG